>RXID01014525.1:987982-1116122 GCA_005019695.1 Trichopus zeylanicus subsp. travancoricus
TCCCTTCAAGAATAAAACAGATCTTGATGAGGCAGTGTCTTGGATTGAAGATATGGAGAATCTTTTTGAAGTCTATTGCTATGGGGATGACCACAAGGTTAGAATTTGCACCTTTCTTCTATAAGATAGTTCCAACTTATGGTGGAAGATAGAGACATGTGTCCTTGGGAGCATTATAATCACTTGGGGAAAGTTCAAGAAAGTGTTCTTCCAGAGATATCTTTCTAAAGTAAGGTCGCTGAGCTTGAAAGATAATTTCATTCCTTGAGCCAAGGTAACATGAGTTCGAATGAGTATGAGGTAGAGTTTGATAGACTGACAAAATTTACCCCGCCTTGTTAGTCTCAAATGCTTGTAGGGACAAAAGATTTGAGGAAAGTATGAATGCTCATCTTTGCAAAGGCTTGGCAACCTCTAAGTTGGAGACTTATGAGGATATGTTAGATAGGGCTAAGGCTTTGGACTCAATGTGAAAGGCCACTAAGGTGGACAAGAAGGAGCAACATAAGAAGAGTGGCAAAGACTTTAAGGCTAAGAGTTTTAGATCCCATAGTCCCAAACCATAATACACTAGCTTAAAAGTCATCTCCTCAAATTCATGTCAAGTGCTTAGTTTATAGTAGGGAACATCCAATTGAGAAATGCAGAAAGCATTGGTGATTGTTTCAAGTGTGGTCTGCAGAACCATAAGATTGCAAAATGTCCCTTAGTTACTCAAGAAGCTTAGAACGTTTAGGGCAAACTAGCTTGCATATTTCAAGTGTCTTATGTGGCTTAGCCAGCTCCAACCACTTTGATTGCACCTATTGGATCTCATCATAGGGGGAGACCTTAGAGCTAAGGTCACGTTTATGTTCTTACCTAGGAGGATGTTGAAGCATCTAATGTAGTGGTAGCAGATATATATTTATTAATTCTCAATGACTTTCATTATTTATTGCTTTGTGATGTCATTTGTATGTGGTTCATATTTGTGGACTGTCTTGTTATTAGGTATTTTGCTTGTAACTTCAAACTACGCATTTGTTTTGCTTGACCCGGGTGCTACTCATTCTTTTATCTCCTAAGCATTTGCTAAGAGATACAATATTTCATGTTCTCTATTAGATTATGATTTATCTATGGATACTCATGTTCACAATCAACTCCTTGTTACTCATCTTTGTCCAAATAAAGTTATCATCTATACCTTATCCGCTATGAAAATACTTCAAACAAAATTATCACCTATATCTTATTGGTTATAGAAATACTTCACAAATCAAATCGAACTAACGTAGGCTTTTGCTTAGTCCGTCAAGCACAATACCTTGTTTAAACGAAGTTATCGCTTATATTTTATTGTCTATAAAAATACTTCAACAATGAAGTTATCGTCTATATCTTATTGGCTATAAAAATACTTCACAAATTAAACTGAACTAATATAGGCTTGAATTCGCTTAATCAGTTAGCCATAACGTCTTGTTCAAATGAAATTATCACCTACGACTTATCAGCTATAAAAATACTTCAAACTACGAAGTTATCACATACCCTTATTGGCTATTGAAACACTTCACAAATCAAACCAAATTAAGGTAGGCTTGAACTCACTTAGTTAATCAACCACAATGCATTATTCAAATGAAGTTATCGCCTATGTCTTATCTACTATGAAAATACTTCAAATAAAATTATCTCCTACATCTCATTGGCTATGAAAATACTTCATAAATCAAATCAAACTAAGGTAGGCTTAAACTCGCTTAGTCAATCAGCAGTAGTGCCTTGTTGAAATGACATTACTGCCTATGCCTTATCGGCTATGGAAACATTTCAACAATAAAATTATGGCCTACACCCAATTGGCTATGAAAATACTTCATAAATCAAACCAAACTAAGGTAGACTTGAACTCGCTTAGTCAGTCAGTCACAAAGTCTTGTTCAAATAAAGTTATGGCCTAGGTTTTATCAACTATGAAAACACTTCAAATAAAATTATTGCCTACACCTTATTAGTTATATAAATACTTTAAACAATCAAATTGAACTAAGGTAGTCTTGAATTTTCTTAGTCAATTAGCTACAATGTCTTATTCAAATAAAGTTATCGTCTATTCCTCATTGACTACGGAAATACTTCAAATGAAGTTATCGTCTATACCTTATTGGCTATGAAAATGCTTTAGCAATGAAATTACCACTATACCTTATTGGCTATGTAAATACTTCACAAATCAAACCAAACTAAGGTAGGCGTGAACTCTCTTACTTAATCAACTATAATGCCTTGTTCAAACTAAGTTATCACCTATGCATTATTAGCTATGAAAATACTTTGAACCAAATAAAGTTATTGCCTATACCTTATTGGCTATGAAAATACTTCAAACCATAAAATTATCTCCTATGCTTCATTGGCTATGAAAACACTTTAAAGACCAAAGTTATCACCCATGCCTTATTGGCTATAGAAATACTTTAGAGTTAAGCCAACCTAAAAGCATTGGCAATACTCCAAATTTAATCGATAACACACATAAGAGACCATCAATTATCAAATCAAACTAAACTAAGATAGGCTTGAACTCACTTAGTCAGCCACAACACCTTGTTCAAATAAAGTTATCGCCTATACGATATTGACTATGAAAATACTTCAAATAATGAAGTTATCACCTACACCTCATTGGCCATGAAAATACTTCAAATTATAAAGTTATTGCTAATGCTTTATTGGTTATGGAAATAAATCAAAGAATGAAACTTTCACCTACGCCTTATTAGTTCTGGAAGTATTTCAAACTATGAAGTTATTGTTTATGCCTTATTGGCTATAGAAATATTTTAAATAATAAAGTTATTGTCTACGCCTTATCAGCTATAAAAATACTTCAAACGAAGTTATTGTCTATACCTTATTAGCTATAAAAATACTTCAAATAATGAAGTTATTGTCCATACTTTATTGGCTATGAAAATACTTCAAAACAAGAAGTTATCACCGACCCTTTATTTGCTAATGAAAATACTTCAAATCATGAAGTTATCACCAAAGCTCAAAGCTATTGGAAACACTTCAGGCTAACCCCGATAAGTGGCTCACAACGCCATCCAATGAAGTTATTGTTGAAACTCAAAGTTATTGAAAACACTTCAAACTCCTTTCATTGCCTTTTATGTCCCATCGGAGGACACCATTAAACCAAATTATTAACATTAGCCAACGATCAAATCAGGACCTACCCAAGCTAGACTTCACACAGTCTAGTACACAGGAGTGGGGTAGTAGCAAATATCCAACTCTTTCCATTCCCTTCTCTTATTTTAGTCATTTATATATTCAAATTCATTAAAATATAAAGTGAGTGTATGCCCTTACTTAAGCCATGTATCCCTTTTTTAAAAATTATTCAAATAATGCTTTCTTCTTTTCTTTTATGTCTCTACTTTATTAGTTAGGTTTCTCACTTTAGGAGATTTCTGATAATTGTCAAGATAATTAATAATAGAAACTTATGCCTATTGAAAGTCATATTTCCACGATACTTGATTGCATACTTAAACTACCACACTTTTGATTTGTTATTTCGAAATTCCTCCTTAGGGTCTTCGCTATCTTGGGTGGTCAATTTCGATCCCATAATCATCAAAACTATAAAAGATGATTAGTAGAAGATGGACTATGATAAGTGGACAAGAAAAAAAATAAAGAAAATGACTCAAGAATATAGCTTTTCTAGAGCATATAACACATCTTATTCATCATGTAAATAAGCTCTTACCCATATATAAGCCTTAAAGAAAGTTTGTAGACCATAACTCATTAAATGAGAAGTTTGACCCTTGGACTTCAAAATTCCAACCATTACAACTCTTAACATGATTGACCCTTGGAATGTTAGCCAATTATAAGGTAGAGCTAGTATATCAATTCAAATATATCCGACATAATTGGTAAAGATGTATATAAATATACTTTTTTCTCATATGATGTCTCAGATTTTGCCATCCATGGAAAGGATCAAGGAGGGTAAGAAAAAACTGTAATATCTAATGTCAATTTTGCACTCATTTGAAACAACTTCTTGTGAGCTTGGAATATTTCATACAAATATGTAGAAAATGTTGTTAAATATCACTCATGCCTCCTAACGAATTTTGTGGTTGTGTTTTTGTTGAATTAGTGTTCTTAGAATTTGTCATCCATGGAAAGGATCAAGGAGGGCAATTTTGCATTCATATGAACTTCTTGTAAACTTGGAATACTTCATACAAATATGCAAAAAATGTTGTTAAAGATCACTCATGCCTTATATAGAATTTTATGGCTTTGTTTTTGTTGAATTAGCATTCTTTGTCAATTATAGTCTATTATGCAAGTGTAAATGATAGAATAACGTTATCGAATGTTTCATATGCCAATCAATGGACTATAAGCAATGTTTTATACACTAGTTAGGCTCCAAACACAAAATCTTTCATCGATGAGAACCATGTTCTGAAAGCATTACTAGAAGATGTGAATATATCATAGTAATCTCACAATTCAATGAATCCAAAAGCCCCGAAAAAAAAATTTCAGCCCCAAACATGTAAGCAGATCAAAAGCAAGAAAAAGAATGTTCACAAATCCAACTTTGTCAGAGTGGAAGTCTCAATTGACAAAAGGTTGGTGTTTATCAGAAGAAGGAGCATTAGGACAAAGGAAAGGGCTAGGGCTTGCCTCAGAGTCCATTGGAGTTCATCATCCATCAGAGGCGATTAGAGGTCGTCAGAGGTTGAAGGGTACACAGAGGCATAAGAGATTTGAGTGATTTGCGGGGGAGAGATGTTTGCTGTGTGTTGGGGTTATATTACATTAATACCCAGCAATTGTTGATGATTTTTTAAGAAACACTAACAATTGTTGGTATTCTTGTTGAAGTGCCAGCAATTGTCAGCATTCTATGAGGCATTAATCATAAAACACTTAGATAGTCCATATCTATCATGGTGTTAACAAAACGAATAAAATAAGAGTGAGAATTGGTGAAATCTTACCCACAACCTCTATAGGGAAGGACTCGGAGGTCCTTCTCTAACCCCATTTAGCTTACCTAAGGGTGGAAGATTATATGCTAGGGATGGTAGATAATTTCAAGGCTATAATTCTAACCTAGATGCAAAATGAAAATGAAATTTAGGAGAAAAAAGAGAATGAGCTTGATGACATTGTCGTGATCCCTCTCCTTCCTATTCATGGAGCACCTCTACTGGACTTTGAGAATTGAGAGAAGAGAACTGGGGGAAATGGGGATCATAATTTTGGGTGAGAGGCTATGATAATTTATGGATGGCTTTCACTAATTTTTGGATCTCTGTATGTATCTTGAATGGATGGAAAGGGGTTGTATTTATAAATTGAGGAGACATCCTATTAACAACTAGAGCTAGTTGGCATTTGGCCTAGTTGGCACCAGCTAACTAGATTCCATTCTAGAAAGCGCAATAGTGGGTGGGCATCCATTGAGGACAAGTGCGAGCTAGCTAGCACCCTGGCCATCTAAGTGCCATTTCTCTAGCACCTAGGGCCCAGTGGGATCCATCCCATTGGGTTCTATAGAACTTGGATTTTTGGCTCATATTTCTCAAATTTTCAGCCTAAAATTCTCTCTAATTTTTGAGCCAATTTTGCATAGAAGTTCAATGATTTTTGAAAAAACAAGCAAACCCTAATGTCATTATTTTACAATTAGGCCCTTAAAAAAATAAATATTGATGAATAAGCCCACATCATTTTGCAATGAAAACTTTTTTAGAAAATTTGGAAATTAGAGTTTTAAGGTCTGATTTTATGCAAATAGGTCCTTAAAATTTCTAATTTTTTAAATAAGTGGCTAACAATATGAAATTACAATTAGGATCGGGTAATGGTTTAGACACAAAAATTGGCTAACTAGGTCGGTTGGGGTCATGTGATGAGATTTAAAGGCCATGGAAAGATGGGTATTTATACTGCTAGCCTAATAGAATTGTCCAAATCATTCACTTGAATTTGCACTACATTGAAATGAGCTAAATAGTCTCATAAACTTTTCCCATATGCTTGGTGAATTGCTAGCAGTGTTGATGAATTGCAACACCTTAGGACAAGTAAAACAAACTGGTTTAAAATTTCCACTCCAAGTCTGCAAAACTTATGGTGGAGCCCTTTGACAGAATAGAGAACCAAGCTCTTGTCAGTTCCTGCAAAGTAGCTAGAAATGCTTGCACATCATGGTCTTCGTTGCTCCACACAATATAATGTCATTAAAAGAATATGGTGCAGTGGGTCCTTGCTTCCATTATAGGCTTCCCAAGATGGCTGATGGAACTTTGACTATGGGGGCTTAATCAGGAGTTATGGATTAAGTGTGCTGAATATGCCACATGGTATTGTGGTTGACTTTGTTGAACATCAAAGTTATTGATCAACTAGCTGAGAAATTTTCTTCTCAATGTCCTCCATGTTCCAAGTCATCATCTATATTGTGGGTCAATAATTTGTTACATAGGTCATGATGGTGTCTTGGCAATGCATTCTTCCAAGCTCCATGGTGTGATCGCCATATGATTGTGCACCATTATCCATATTGGTGTGATGTGTGCCCTCAGGATCATGGTCTTGACAAGTTGGCTATTGAAGTGGCAAATGCATTTGCAACATTTGTTATTGATGATTGACGATTGGGCCAATTCCACTTAGTCCTATAGATTAAGTCATTCCCTTGATTTTCCTAGATTGTCTCCATGTGCCTAAGCCTAGGATCTTATTGTTGAGAATAGCACTCTAGTGAGGCCACGGCGACTTGTTTCTAAAGTGCTGGAGCATCACTAGACAAAGCTTGTAACAAAGTTGCTAGTTCCATCATCACGACAACCATTTTCTTTCCTCCTCTAGACTACATTGGGGGCATTGTTGTGATTTGCTACTTGGGGAGAAGTTCAAGCATATCTCATTATGAATTCTATTAACTTCAGATCAAGATGAGCTCTGTCTTCCTCTCTAGCCATCCTGCAATTTGCATGCTCAATATCATGAGTCCAATGAAACCTAGGGGAGGAAGGTTCAATGCCTAAGTCAAACAACTTTCCTTGTGAGTGAGATTGTAAGATAAAGTGGTGTAGTTTGGAGAAGAGGACCTAGATTGCAAGTGGTATGTGTGTTGAAGGAGAACGGAAGAGAAGAGAGAGAGCCCTGATGCTTCTTGGCCTCACCTATATGAGGCTTGATTCCCAGATTGGGAGGATTTAAACCAAATTCACTAATAGGTTAATCAAATGGTGATTTCTGAAACTTGATCTGGTTTTTCATACCATGCGCAATGTTCCTTTGTCACCTAGCAGGAGGTGAAGTGAGAGGCAGAATAAAAAGTGGTTATCACCATGCAAAACCACCTTCTAAAATGTCACCTTGGCATAGTGAGATAGACTGAATCTTGATAGCTTATTAAGATTAATGAGATGACTCTCCTTATTGACGTGGTAATTCAAACAATACTAACCTAGGAATAGAGACAAGATGATGTTATTGGGATAGGGTTATGGCTCATGAGTTGTCTGAGTTCATCTGAGCAATGGAAACATGGCTCATGAGAAGTTTAATAGATTGAAAAGTTCAATCTCAGTTTGAATAGAACAATTTAGATGATTCAATCTTTGGTTTATATACATTTTTCATCTTGATACTTCAACGAGGAATTCCAATATCCTAACTAACATTTTCAGATGAAATTTGAGTAGATTTTAAGCTAAAAATATAATAAGAACTCGATGCCAAAGAGGTTTGGAATCTATTGAGTTTTGGGTGTCTTGAACTCGAATTAAATTTTGAGTTAAAGTAGGAATCCAAAGTTGAATTTAGACTTATGATTGATTTATAACATTATGAGTTGTAATTAGAGTAAAACTAAGACTCAATAAGGGTCTATAAATATATTATAATACATAGGGTTTAGTTGTGGTATAGTATTGAGGTTGAACTAGAGAAAAATAGAGAGAGAGGAATAGAGAGGATAGAGAGAATAGAAAGAGAGAGTGTGTGTCGACTCTCCTGTGTGGGTCTTTCTAGTACTTCTCGGTAGTCTCTTATGGTGGTTTCTCGTGACATTCTCTTGGAGATTCTCTCTGAAGGTGGAAACGTTGTCGAGGCTTGATAAAAAATTTTAGTTAAGTAAGAAAGAGTATAGTCTTTTTTGTAAACTCTTATAAAGCCTTCTTTTGATAGTGGATCCCTCGCTATCTTATCTTTTTATTTTTTTTTATCTTACATTACTTCTCATTTTTTATATTGTTTAAGAATAAAGTGATTTGTGAACCTTTCGCTATGAATCCCAATAATTGATATCAGAGCTTAGGAACAAACAACCAAGATGGAAAAAATCCTTACTCGAGATGGAGAAGTTTAATGGAAAGATAAATTTTACCTTATGACAGAAGAAGATAAAGGCGGTTCTTACTTGTCAAGGTTTGCAAAAAACGTTAGAAGGAAAAGAAAAGAGACCGGCTAAAATAAGCGATGAAGACTGAAAGGAGATATATCAGAAAGCATTAAATTTAATTATTCTAAGCTTGACTGATGAAGTTTTGTACAATGTCATTGACGAAGAGACGACGATGGATATCTGGACAAAACTTGAGAAGTTGTATATGTCAAAAAGCCTCAAGAATAAGTTCTACTTGAAACAACAGTTGTACAGACTACGTATAAGCGAAGGTATAACTATATTACATCACCTGAATATCTTCAATAAGATTATCAATGATTTATTAAAAGTTGATGTGAAGTTTGAAGAGGACGATAAGGCGCTTATTCTCCTAACATCTCTTCCCACTTCGTATAATCATATTATGACTATAATTCTTTATGGTAAAGAAACTCTCAAAATGGAAGATGTGACAGCTAGTCTTCTTTCTAATGAGAAAATGAGAAACTCCAATATTCATATGGAGTTTGGTGAAGAATTGGTGACTCACAAAAGAGAAAGATTAAGAGAATATGGAGAAGACAAGTAACGGTCCAAATTAAAATTGAAGGCGAAAGTACAATATTATTCATGTAAGAAATATCGCCACATTAGATGGCATTGCCCTGAATGTGGAAAAATAGAGTCTTCCAACATGGCGATGACAATAGTGAATGATACTTCTGATAATAGTGCGGATGGAGACATTCTTATAATATTCGCAGAAATCGGCACTTCTGTTAAGTGAATTTTAGATTCTAGTAGTTCTTATTATATTTGCTCCAGGAAGGATCGATTTACTTCTTATTAGGAGAATAAGAAGAAGGGTACTATTTAGTTTAGCAACAATTCGACCTTTGAGATCGCCGGTGTGGGAATAGTCCAAATCCAGATGTTTGATGAAGCAATTCATACTCTTATTGGGGTGAGGCATGTCCCCAAGATGTAAAGGAATCTAATTTTATTTGGTGTACTGGACTCAAAAGGCTATAATTATTCAGTAAGAGTTGGAGTCATGAAGGTGACACGTGATATTAGAATCCTGATGAAAGGAGAGAAGTACGACAATATTTATATATTAGTAGGGAATACCATTGCATGTGGAGTTTCGATGGTTACAGTAGTGAAGAGGAACTATGATACTCGGAGTGATTTGATGAGAAATAAACGTTCTCGAGTTACTTTTGCTATAGCAGCAAACACAAGGTCATCCGAAAAGCTTTCAAAAATACAAGATTGTATGTATGAAGAGTGAATTCGAGATTGCCTCAAGCTTGTATTTTGCGATTAGCTGAATAAGCTAGTAGACCAAGGGCAGGGGTTGGATGAGAGATGACGGTTGAAGTTTCATGATGGTGGCACCCTCGAGTTCAAGTCAATGTGGAGATTATTAAGTTTTGGGTGTCTCGAAATCGGATTAGAGTTTGAGTTATAATAGGAATCCAAAGTTAGATTTAAACTTGTGATTGATTTGTAATATTATGAATTATAATTAGAGTAAAACTCAGACTCAATAAGGGTCTATAAATATACTATAATATATAAGGCTTAGTTGTGGTGTAGTATTAAGGTTAAATTAGAGTGAAATAGAGAGGATAGAGAGAAGAGAAAGAGAGAGTGTGTGTCAGCTCTCGTGTGTGGGTCTTTCTAATGTTTCTCGGTGATCTCTCATGGTGGTTTCTCGTGGTATTCTCTTGAGATTCTCTCTGAAGGCAGAGATGTTGTCAAGGCTTGATAAAAGAGTTTAGTTGAGTAAGAAAGAATGCAGTCTTTTTTATAGACTCTTGTAAAGTCTTTTGATAATGGATCTCTCGCTATTTTTTTTATCTTGTATTACTTCTCGTTTTTTATGTTGTTTGAGAATAAGGTGATTCGTGAACCTTTCGCTGCGAATCCCAATAGAAATCAACCTTTATTAATAAGGAAAAAAAAAAGAAAGCCTAGTAAAGTGGGTATGGATCCTAGTAGAGAAGGCCAGGGCCAAGACAGGCCAAGGGTTCAGTTTTGGGTGCCCGTCCTAGTCGAAAGCCAGGAAAATGGGAGCTTGCCACGAGAGAAGCCAAGCGGCTTTTTAGTCTATTCAGATTCAGTTAACATAGTGCCTGTAGCAAGATATATGGTTTATTGGATCTGGATTTAATGGACCATATCCAACGCTATCCAATTAATCTGGGGTGTTCAATCCTGATACACAACTTGGATATGTTGCTGTTGTGACTAGAGTAGCGATTAAATAAAATCTATTTTGGTCCACTTGCTCAATAGCCAAGCTAATCTTTCCTAATGGGAGAGAGGTGTATTGCAAAGCACATGGTACAAGTTGAGAGGCAGTTTGTCACCGACAAAACGACATCCGTAGGAGAGCTAACCTCGGTGAAAGAAATTGATTTATTTGGCCACACCATAAGTCCATAACAAAAGTTTGATAACAAATCGAACTCACTTCATTATTTGAAAAGCCAGCAAGAGTTGCACACATGAGCAAGACCTAGGCATTATTGTCGATGCCTTTGGGTTTACGAGGATGTTCTACCCCAGGACTGTGCCCCGGGGTGGTCGGTCGCTGGCGCATAATGTTCCCCACCATCATGCGTGATTGCTTGAAGTTGGAGCACTCCTCGCATATCTTGCTTTTATCTTGCATTGCATATCTGGCTTCGGTAGCCACCACCATCAGCACAACGAGAAAAGCAAGAGTACTCAACTGCTTAATGTTGGCCATTGATTGAGCTCGGGCTGTTAGTCTCTGGCTTAACAAGCAAGAGGGAACGAAGTATTTATAATACGATCCAAGTGATTGTGATCCATTAAAAATGGAAGAAAGCTGATGCGAATGATGAATTAGTTTAGCTCCAGTAGTGCATCTTGAAAGCTACGAGTTTACAATGCCGTCAATGATTATGTATAATTTAGTGAGGCACCTTTGTTCTCAAAGATTCTTCATCAATACAAAAATCAAAATGTTCAGTGGAGTTAACATAATAAATCAAATATTAAATTATTATAAAAATTTAAATTTATAAAATATAAGCATATTTATTATTTATACTAAATTTTATTTATCTACTTATTGAATGTAGAATTAATTTACACATTTAAATTACAACAAAAGAAAATAAATAAATTAAATAATTAATGGAATCACTCAGTGGTTTAAAATAATTACCCAAACAGTAGCACAAAAATTGTACAAAGCTTTAGTTTTTTTAATGGCTTGGTGCTCTGCATGAATGTCTATATTTTAAGAACATGGCTTGCTTGAAAAAAAAAATTGATCGTACGTTAAAAAAAAAAAAAAAGTAACGAATACAATAAATAAGATACATAGCCGTGATGATAATAGCCATAAATTTTTACAAACAAAAACAATAGCTTAAGTAAAAGAAAGGATTTCAGCACTTTGTGACTATAAAATTACTTCTTGCATAATAAGATCTCTTAAGATTATTCTTTCGAAAAAGATTGTTCCTCATGCCAAATGCACTCCACTTTGGCCAACTTCTTAACCAAAAATAAGCTCTTCCTTATATTCTGTTCAATGTTCAATCATTTGCTTCTTCATTTTTTTGGCAGAATACTTGTCCACTTCAGCAATAATATGCAATAGGCATAATAACATGAAAATTTGATCTAAATTATTTCTAAAGATTCAATTATTCCTTTCATTCCAAATCAGCCACCATTCGAAAAAGGGTGATTAATCGACTATATGAATTAAGCCCTCTGTCTTACAGTCCTCCCTTCACTTACCTCAATTATGAGTTCGAATTTCATCCCATGATACAAGACCCACGAGTAAAAATAATATAAATTTATATATCTCAGGACTTGAAAAATTAAATAACAAAATTTTGAAATATTTTTCTACAAATTCCAATTGATTCACTTTAAGTATATGTTTTTTTTATAGAAAAGAGTCGAAGAGGAGAAAAAACTAAAAACTTTTTGATCGGACTCCAGATCAAATTATGAGAGAAGAGGAGAGAGTAGAAAGTCAGAGATAGAAAGAGAAAACTATAAATCTATTTTAGGCCATTTTATAAAAAAATCCCTTGAAGCCTTAAAATTTACAATTAAGGCCTAAATATTCATAAAAAAAATCCAATTAGCAATTCACCTAAATATCTCAATTCAAATTCATTTTTCTAAATTTTATTCAAGCCCATAAAATCTATCCTCCTTTGATCCTACAATCTCAAAATGAGACCATATGTTGGATACAAAGTAAAATATTTCGACTCATCACGAAAGACTAATTGAGCATATTAATAAAATTTTAGCTTTGCATATACTATTATCTATTATCATTTAAATATTTAATCAGACAGTTAATTTTGAGTTACTCATTACATTTTTAAACTGAATAACTTGAATTGCACAATTAAATTTATGTAAAAGCAAAATAATAAATAATCTATGGGACCATGGGACTAACAATCTTCCACTTGAATATATTTATTTATATATATAGAAAAATATATTCTAAAAATAATTCTTAGAAAATTAATTTTTATATGAGATTCAAACTGTATAATTCAAAGATAATAGACCAAACTACTTCTTCTCAGCAATGCCCAATCATGAATAAATATATACAAATAGTATGTCAACCATTTTCATGCCAAAATAAGTAGAGGAATGACTCAATTGAGTTAAATAATGTAAAAATATAAGCCTGAACAAAGCACACAATAAAAAAAAATAATAGTGAGAATTTTCATGTCTTTTCCACTGACAATTAACTCCCTTCATGCTTCTCTCATAAACAAGTCACTAAGAAGTATAAATCTTATTGAGAACATCTCATAAGTGCTAATGCATATCATTTAGATGAAAGACATAAAATAGATATGATACCCAGTCATACATTTACTTTAAGTATTTCAAGAATTACCTACACATGATCATTGAATCATCATGTACATGGTCATTACTAATCTACTTAATGACCTACGACATTTCGAAAAACTCCATCGCCCAAATTGAAAGATTGAAAGTAAAACTCATCAATAAAATCACTTCAAATGGGGAAACTACTATTTTACTAATAAACGAAATATAAACTAATATACTGCATGTAATAACTAAAATATAATATCATCTCTAAGAACTATCCTCATGTGATTAATATGCTCTTTAAATATTTTTACTGCAAGATTTTTAGTTATTAGATCAGTCAAATTATCTGCAGAGGAGATTTGTAAAATAAAAATATACTTTTGTTGAATTTTTTCACAGACATAATGAAATTACTACTTAATATACTTTGCTTTAGAATGACATCTAACATCTTTAGTGAGAGATATAGTTACATCATAATCATAAATTATTTGTATTGGCCTATTAATATAATCAACTGTCTTGAGATCAATAAAAAATATTTTAACCACATAGTATATTTACTAGTCACACAACAAGATATATATTCTGCCTCCATAGTTGATAAAATAGTTATAGTCTACTTCATATTGTGACATAAAATAACCCACTTTGTTAAGATAAATACATAACCAAAGGTCAATTTCAAAGTGTCTTTATAATCTTTCAAATCAGAGTTTGTGTATCTAAAAATATTTAATGGTTTATAGCCATAAAAAAATTAACAATTTTGAGTCTTCTTTAAATAGTGAAAGACTTTTTCACTACTCTCCAATGAGCTGCTTTGGAATTTGGTAAGAAGTCCTACAACAAAAGCAATATTTGGATGAATACAAATCATCAAATACATCAAATTGCTAATAGCTGATGCATAAAACATTTTCAATATCTCTCATCTTTAAAGCTCATTTTAAGAATATTTTTAAATATTAAGCTTACCACCTTTGCTTATAAGTGATTCTTCAGGCTTGCATTTGTCCATGCCATATTTTTGAAGAATTGATTTTTTTTGTCTTTATAGATTTTGATACCTAAGATATATGAAGCATTATCAAGATTGTTCATCTCAAAAATTATAGATAAAATTTTTTTAGTCTCCTTAAGGGAATTTAGTTTATTGCCAACTAATAAAATATCATCAACATAAAGTATCAATATCTGAACTTTACGCCGCTAACCGTCAGGTATACATAGTTATCATTCACATTCTCCTGAAAGCTAAACTTTGTGATTGCCTTGTGAAATTTGAAGTACCACTATTGAGATACTTATTTCAAACCATAAATGGATTTATTTAATCTACAAACTTTTATTTTATCACTTTTTCGGATAAAACCGTCTAGTTGAATCATATAAATTTTTTCTGTGAGGATTCCATTCAAAAGTTATTTTAACATTCATCTGAATAAGTTCATAATCATAATATACAATCAATGCCATAAAAATTCCAAATGGATCATTTATGGAGACTGGAGAAAAAATTTTATTGTCGTTAATCTCTTCTCTCTAAGTATAACCTTTTGTAATTAAACTTGCTTTGTATTTATTAACATCACCATTGGCTTTCAATTTTGTTTTATAAACCTATTTACAGCTAATTGGTTTATAGTTTTTAGGAGCTTGCACAAGTGATTAAATCTTTTTTTTGTATTGAGTCAATTTTTTCAATCATTGCATCTGTCTAGAATTTTGCATTTTCACTACTAGTAGCCTTTGAAAAACTTAGTAGATCATCATTCTCTGTAACTAATAATATAGATAAATCTCCAATATCCTCTTGATATCTAATATAGTAATCTAATATAGCTAATTTATAAACACTTTTGGGTCTTTCATTTAACTGACTTAGCATAATTATTGGTACTTTATTTTGCTCAATTTTATTTGACTCATCCTTGAATTCAATTTTTTTTCTCCTACTTCCTATAATAGATACTCTCTATTTAATGAATTTGACATCTCTACTTTCAAATATGGAACCATAAACTGAATTATATAATTTATAACCTTTAGACCTTTTAGGAAAGTCAACAAATTTACAATTTAAACTATGAACGGTAGCTTTTGGCATATTAGATTTAGCAATTTTAGCTTCTATATCATAACCCCAAATTTTGAATAATTAAGATTGGATTTTTTGACAAGTCATAGTTCAAAAGGAGCTTTAAGAACATATCTAATCGCACTCTATTCAAAATATATGTAATTATTTTCAGTGCTTCACCCCATAAAAAATTTGGTAATTCATTATAAACTAGTATGCAATGCATTATATCCATTAAATTTATGTTTTTCCTTTTTGTCACTCCATTCTGCTTTATGTTCACTAGAATAGTTTATTTGCAATGATCCCAAATTTTTGTAAGAAATTTCAGAAAGTATCTGAAGTGTACTCACCTCTTGTATCTAATCTAATGACTTTGATCTTTTTGCTCAGTTAATTTTTAACTTTGGCCTTGTATATTTTAAATATTTTAAATACATCTGATTTTTTGTACAGCAAATACACACATTCATAGTGTGAGTAATCACCAATAAAGGTCATAAAATGCTTTTGACTATTCTAAATAGTAATTCTATTCGAACCACAAATATTTGTATGGATCAAATCCAATAAATTATCAAATTTTGATACTTTTAGAAGTGATAATCTCGCCATCTTACTTTTAATGCAATTCACACATATACCAAAATCATCAAAATTTACATTCTGCAGGATCCCATTATGGTGGAGATCTTCTAATTTGTCTTTACCAATATGACCTAAATGACAACCCCACAAATGAGAAGAATTTTTATCCAATTGTACATTCAGATGACAAAAAGATATATGCCTAAAATCAACATTATAATATTAAACTAGAGAGCCAAGTTTTAATTTCACATACAATTTGTACAAACCATCAAATACAATACCGATAGTAATAACTATACTCTCATACATCAAAGAGATGAAGTTTTTCCCAAAAATAAAAGAGAAACTAGTTTTTTCAAGTTTAGAGACTGACAATAGATTATGCCTAATAGCTAGGGAAAAAGCTATATTTGTCAACAAAATGGTATATCCACCATGGAGAACTAGAGAGTACATCACAATACCAATGACCTCATCTCATTTATTATTCCCCATAAACACATACCTCTCTTGATTATTTGGTTTTCTTAGGTCCATGAACCTCTACATAATAGTTGAAATATGGACCGATGATCTTGAGTTCATAGTCCATTATCAGGAGAAATATTAATATAATTTGATTCAAAACAAACAAAATACTTTAATTTACCTTATTTTTTTCCCTACATAAATTTTAATTTGTAATAGTCTTTTATGAAATGTTCTTTCTTTCTACAATAAAAATAAACCTTTTCATCTAAGCACGTAACTATTTTTGTATATCATCTTTGTTCTCTAGAAAATTTCTTTTCTAATTCTACTTCTTGAAAGGTTTTCTAGACTAAGCATTAAATTTTTACTTCTTCTCAACTAGATTTGATGATTTAATCTTGACAAGTTCAACTTTAACAACTTTTCTTCTTTCATCTTCTAAGATATACTAATTCAGCAATTCATCCATCATCCAATGACAATTATGTGTATTATAATTAATAACAAAGTTTTCAAAGGATGCGCGTCGTGAGTCCGGTATATAGTATGTAACATATTCACCATCAAGATTCAAATCCAAAATTTTCAACTTATTTGCAATTAAAAATATTATAAAGATATGTTCTCAGATATTGCGTTATTTAGCTAATTTTGTGTTGTGAAGCTTGCGAATTAAAGACAATTTTTTGGATTTGGAGGGTCTAACAAATTTATCATGAATACTCTGAAGCAACTATAAGATAAAATAAATATCTGGCAAACTGATATGAATAGTTTTAGAAACTATTTTCCTGATTATTAGTTTTGCTAATTTGTCTACTCTATTCTATGTTTTAAACTAAGACCCCTCAAAATAACTAGACCCAATTGGCAATTCAGAAGTATTAAGAGCAATGTCAAAACTTTGAAATATCAAATGAGCTTACAATTTATTTCTCCAAGTCGAGTAACTTGATTCATTCAAGTTCTCAATGTTGAAGAGTTGACTACTATATTTCATATTGTAAATTATGCAATAGACAACTCAAACATATAATCTATAATAATAAACAATCCATGGTTCCATTGAATTTAAATAGGGATTATATTATGATATTACATTAGCCCCTTTGAGAGAACGCCATTCTACCAAAAAAAATCTACAATAATTATAAAAAATAACTTTCCTTCTTTCATCTTCTACGAGATACTAATTTAGCAATTCATCCATCGTCCAATGACAATCATGTGCATTATAATTAATAACAAAGTTTTCAAAGGATAAGGGCAGTGAGTACAGTATACAATATATAGTATATTCATCATCAAGATTCAAATCCAAACTTTTCAACTTATTTGCAATTGAAAACATTGTAAAGATATGTTCTTAGATATTCCATTACTTAGCTAATTTTGTGTTGGGAAGTTTGCAAGTTAAGAACAATTTCTTGGATTTGGAGGGCCTAACAAATTTATCATGAATACTCTGAAGTAACTATACAATAAAATAAACATCTGACAAATTGACACAAATAGTTTTAGAAATTATTTTTCTGATAATTAGTTTTGCTAATTTGTCTATTCTATGATATTTTTTAAACTAAGACCTCTCAAAATGGATAGACCCAATTGGTAGTTCATAAGTATCAAGAGCAATGTCAAAATTTTGAAATGCCAAATGAGCTTATAATTCGTTTCTCCAAGTTGAGTAATTTGATTCATTTAAGTTCTCAACTTTGAAGAGTTGATTGCTATAGTTCATATTGTAAATTATACAATGGACAACTCAAACATATAATCAATAAATTTTAATAATAAACAATCCATGGTTCTACTGAATTTAAATAGGGATTATATTGTGATATTGCATTAGCCCCTTTGGTAGAATGATATTCTACCAAAAATATCTACAATAATTATAACATATAGTAAAAGTCTGCTTTGGCTTCATTTTATTATCACAAATAAATTTCTCTAATATTTCAAATTTATTTTTTCATTCACCAACTTAACCTCTAAGTATAATTGACTAAAGTCAAAATAAAAATAAAATAATAATATTTATAAATTAAAATAACTTCGAAACCCTTTAGAGAATATTTGACCATTTTAATTCATAGATACCCAAAATTATTATGTTAGAAATTACACAATTAAAATTTTCATTAGCATAATGCATGCTCAGGAAATGCAAAAGTCAAATAGCCAAAATCATTATGCTTAAATGCCATAATTAAAATTTTGATTAGCATAAACATGTGCTAGAAAGATAAACTACACTAATGGAATGCAATTTGAATTCAATTTTGCATAAACATACAAGGAAGTTATACACAATGGTACATTACACTATGAAATCAAATATGATATACTTAACGCTAACCAAGAAAACATTTTAATGTAAGATACAAAGTAATGTCAATACCATAACAAAGGCACATCCACATGAAAAATCCATATATCTAAGTCTTAAGACCAACAAACACAAATTTTCAAAAATCCATCATGTTTTTTGCTCCTTCTCCTTCCTTGAACTCTCTCTTAGGTTTTGAAACTTCCTTGCTTCAATAATTATGGGCGCATACTTGCATCAGAGGGCACAAACCAAAGCAACATCTAGAGCCACCACCTAGTTAACCAAGATGAGAGAAATTGCATATATCACATGCATCGTGCAATCTAGTGAGCTAGAAAGTTGAAAGAAATTTTTGAGAATGCATTTCTAAATACATAAGAAATTATAGCAATTGCAAAATCTAAACATTACTACTACGAATATGTACCCTAGGGCCTACCATGGGTCATTAGCATAAATCCACCTTCCACACGAGCAACCTTTTGTAACCAAATTTGTCAGATAGGTGCTCTTCCAATTTGTCTCATAGCAAGTTTGGAAATTTGAGTTACTTATTTTCCATAACTTTGATCTTTTCTCTATAATTTAACTATTTAGTTCATATTTTGTGTATTGCCACCCAAGCTACCATTAGATGCTTCCCTTTGTTTGGTAGAGAATTATAATGGAAATATTTTTCCTTGTCCCGGTGCATTACCAAAAGATGCCAATGATTGTGTACTACAAGTGGGACGAACACTACATTGGCATCCCCCCAATTAGGGTTGAAGTATCTCCAAATATTTTTTTCCATGATCTTTTTCCTAATTGTAACAAACATCGATTGAATAGATGCAAACTATCTATAGTTGCCGGCTTGATTCTTTTCTAACTCTTCACCCAAAATGAACACATACCATTAACGGTGTGCACATAGACTATCTCAGTGAAGAGGAGCTCCCTAATCACCACACATATAATGCATACAATGTCTCCAATCTCATACACATATGAGTTGCATAGGTTTGGAACTTGTATACTCTGAACTAAATAACAATTAAAGTTTACTATGACAAATGTGAAGATGAAAGTACTACAAAGTATGCCATTTGCATATAAACAAAATGCAAATAACAGTTAGTATAAAGGGCAAATCCATATGAAACTCGAAAATTAGGTAAACTAGACAATTATGACACTGGGGGAAACATAAATTCAAAAGCATGTACTAACCAATCAAAAATTTCAAAAAGTCTTGTATAACTTTTTGCTAGTTCCTCAACATCAAGTTGATGCCAGGAGGGTCATGCTTCTTAAAAACAATGGGTGTTTGGCATGAATCCAATAACCGTCTATATTTGTTGATAAGTTGCCACCATCTTCAGCTCTTACACCTATGGTGGATGTATCATTAGTGACTTTTCCAACCTTCGGCCACTTACTTCTTCCTACCTCCTCTTCTAAAGGCCAAAATTGTTGTCCCAATCAGTTGCCTCCAATGACCTCTTATGATTGCATGACACTTTCCTTAAACATTATATTCTTTTCCCTTACTTTTCTTTTACTGGCCAAGCTATTAGACTCCAACTTAGCCTTCCTTTTACCTTTCTTATTCATAGCCACCAACAATTCAGGTGAACTAGAATACTCTGGAATTCAAGCAATGTCAAGATGTATCAAAGACTAATGCAGATAAACATAGAACTAAAGATTTAGAACTTGATTTGATTTGAGTCTAATATTCAAAACTTGATTTTGATTTAAGTCAGATTTGATTTAATCTGATGTTCAAAACTTGATTTCAATCAAGTTTGATTTAATTTAATTCGATGTTTAGAACTTGATTTTGATTAAGTCTAATTTGATTCAATTGAATGTTTAGAACTTGATTTTGATCAAGTCTGATTTAATTCAATTCAGATCAGGTCCAACCCTATGTTAAGTTCCAATTAAGCCTCAAACTTGGTCCTTAATGGACCTTGGATTCAACCCTTGTTGGATTTTTATTGGATCCTTGATAAACCTTGGATTGACCGTTATTGGGACCTTAATAAATTCTTAATGGATCTTGAATCTAATCCCTATTGGATTCTTATTGGATCTATAATGAATATTGGATTCGACTATGATTGGATTCTTATTAGATTTTCAATAGATTTCAGATCCAGTCCTTGATGGGTTCTTATTAAATCTTTAATCAATCTTGAATCCAATCTTAACTAGGTTCTTATTAGATCCTTAATGTATCTTAGATTCAACCCTAATTGGGTTCTTATTGGATCCAACCCTTGATGGGTTCTTATTGGATCCTTAATAGATCTTTGGAACCAACCTTGATTGGGTTCTTATTGAATCCTTAATGATCTAGGATTAGGTCCAAGTTCAATTTCTTATTAAGTTTAATGAATTCAAGTTTGACCCATGTTGGACCTTTATTGGGTGTGAGTTTGAACCATGATGGACCCTTAATGGGTCCGAGTTTGATCCCTTAATGGACTTGAGTTCAAGTTTAAGTTGGTTTTAGTTTAGGTTCAACATGGTCCTAGTTCTGGTTTATGTTTGACCTGATTCTGATTTAGGTGTGACATGATTTTAGTTCATATTTGATTTGGTTTTAGTTCAGGTTTGATTTGATTTTAGGTTAAGCTCGACCTAGTTTTGATATAGTTTTGATCTAGTTTTGGGTTCAAGTTTGACCTAATTTTGGTTCAAGAGTTTGAATTTAAGTTTAGTTTAAACTTATTAGATTTCAGTTCAAACTTAGTTTGACACAATTGGGGTTCAATTTGAACTTGATTTGATCTAATTAGGGTTCAGTTCGAACTTAGCTCAACCTATTAGGGTTGACTCAAACCTGGTTTAATACGGGTGGACCTATTTTGAACCTGATTGGGGTTAGGCATGGACTGATTTGATTTAAGCCTGATTGGAGTTGAGTCTATACTGATTTGACTCAATTTGAGTTTGGGTCCAATTTAGTTTGACTTTTATTCATTTTTTGATTAATTTATATTCATTTGTGGTCCGTTTGAGTTGAATTAATTTAATCAATTCATTTAATTTGGTCAAATCGGGTTAGTTTAAATTAAGCTAATTATTTAATCCATTTATGTTAATCAATTCGATTAACTAATTAGAGAACTCCTGGATTACCAATTGATTGGAATAACTTTGGGCGAGCTCACGAGTTAACCCTAAGTCAATTTGACTTTCAGATGAGTCTGCAAACTGGCGTTTAGTCGATTTGATTTTCAAGCGAATCCACAGACTAGTCTTAAGTTAATTAGACTTTCAAATGAGTTTGCAAGTTGATCTTTAATCGATTTGACTTTCAAATGAACCCACAGGCTAACCTTGAATCTGAAATTGGTTCTTGGGTAAGCCCACGAGCTAACTCTAAATTGAAATTGACTTTTAACCAAATTTGTGGGCTGGCCTTGAATCAGAAATTAGTTTTCGAATGAGCCCGCAGACTGATCCTAAATCGAATTGACTTTTAAGGGAGAGCGCAATCTAGCCCTTGGTCAGAATTGACTTTCAAGTGAGCTCGTAGGCTACTCTTGAGTTAAATTGATTTTCGGACAAACTCACAGATTGATCCTAAACGAAATTAATTTTCGAACGAGTTTTGGGTGGGTTCTGGATTAAAATTAACTTTTGTGCAAACCTATAGATTGACCCTAAATCAATTGGCTTAGGTACATAAATCGACACAATTTCTTTCTAGGAACATATTTTTTGTATTTTTTTTCTCTTGACAATGGCCGCATTTGACCAAAATGCACTCTTTTTATTTTTTTTCTTTTATTCCATCCTTTTCTTGAAGTTAAGCCTTTTCTTCTTCTAAATTGGTCCTTCCCATAGTTGGCATCGGTGGTAGGTAGGCAAGGAGGGCTTGCAAGGCGGCAGTGCTTTGGCTCAGACCCCAGGACCGGTGATAGTGAACTTGGAACTAGAGAATTTTATGGCCAAGTTTGGTGAGATCAACTCAAATATGACTATATTCGGCTTCAAGTAGGGGGCAACCGGCGGTGGTTCACAAGTGGAGGAGTGGCTCAGGCCGACAGACATGGTAGAGGGCCAATGATTTATCCTATTTAGTGGTCACCCTGCATTAGGTTCAATTTCTTTCTCAAAGCGAATCATGTATCTTATTTATCATGATTTGCAAAGTAAAATGAAAAAAATATTAGCTCTGGGCTTGCTCGGTCTGGGTCAAGTCGATTAAAACCACAACCGGACCACCCTTTTTGACTAAGTCTAACCAAAAGCACAACCGAACGACTCTTTCTGAACAAGCCTAACATGACGCAATCCAATCCAAACGAGACAAAATGCATTTTGTGCTGTTGACTCAAAGCCCTAAATGTCATATATATAATGGGTCGAGCTCGGGCTAAACCCTATAAAACCCAATTTTTAGATCCGAAATGAAAGATATAGGCCTATACTCGGGTCCTTGTTTGGGTTGGATCTTGACCTTTGAACTCACATCCGGATCTGCAAAGATAAATAAAGTTTGAATCTGAATTTAAGTCCAGATCAAGTTTACATTATTGAGCTCAGATCCAAACAAAAGCTTTAAGAAAAAATATTGACCCGACTTCCATCAAAATGGGTCAAAAAAGTGATTTAACAAAATAATAAATGAGTTCATTTGAGTTGGACTACATGTTAATTTGGTCAAAAATTAAATTCAGATTAAATATTAAATATAATTATTATATATAATAGTTTATTCATGTTAAAGGTTTTTCAGACCCGGGCGGGACCTATTTGAGTTTGGATCCCGGTCCGATTAGAATCCGGACTTTTTCGGAAAGATTCGCGTCCAGCCCACCTGACTATATTTTTTGTCCCCACCCGCTTCAAAACAGGCTGGACTATTTAGGACCCGGGCCAACCCTTGGTCGTTGACAGCCCCTTGTTTATACTGCTCTCCTCGTTTAGGGTTTCTTTGTGCGGCGCAGATCGAGAACCGAAGCCATGGTAGGCCTCCCCTTCCCCATCTCGCTCCTCTTTCTCTCTCGATTTTAGAATTGGCAAGTGCATGTGCGAACTATTATTGCCAATGGTTATCTTGATCGTCGTTTTGTTGTGTTTCTTGAATTGCGTCTTCTCTTTTGTGTGTGTTTTGGTATCTGGAGTGCATTTTGAGGAGAAAAAATGATTATTTTGTTTGTTGGCAATGGACAAGAATTTCTTTTCTTCCATATGATTGTGATGGCGATTTTCATGTTGTTTTTAATCGAATACTTGCTGCTTAATTTTGTTGCAGTCTGATGGCGTTCTTGGTATTTCACTTGTAACAACCAATGTCATGGATGGCTTAGTTTTAGATTGAAATAGAATGAATTTCTAATTTTGGAATAATTCTTTTGTGGAACTTGTGTTTGTTCTTAGGAGATGGTGCAGTATGCTAGAACTGTTGAATTTCTTTTTTACTTGCTGCAGCCCTTCTGCTGGATTTTGGAACATCTTTCTGATGAATAATATTGAGCTCACATCATATGGCTTGCTGATATCTCTTCTCACAGGTGAACGTTCCCAAAACAAAGAAAACATACTGCAAGAACAAGGAATGCAGGAAGCACACCCTGCACAAGGTTACCCAGTATAAGAAGGGTAAGGATAGTCTCTCTGTTCAAGGAAAGCGCCGCTATGACAGAAAGCAGTCTGGTTATGGTGGTCAGACTAAGCCCGTTTTCCACAAGAAGGTATACCTTGGGTTTCTTTAATCAATTACTTTGTAAAAGAATTATGGTGCCAAAAGCTGTTTGAACCAAAGTTATGCTTTGTTATGAGTATATTTAGTTGTTGAAATAGTCACTTTGGGCCTGTTTGGATGGTTGTAAAACCTAGAGTAAGCTATACAAATTCGGATTCCCAGGTTTCGGAGTTACTTTGCTAAACCTAGAAAGAAGCTTAAAGAAATAAAATGCCATACTATCCTAACCTGTATAATTTTTCTTCTTGTTAACAATAGGCAAAGACAACGAAAAAGATTGTGCTGAAGCTACAGTGCCAGAGCTGCAAACATTTCTCGCAGCATCCAATTAAGGTACTTTTGAAAGAAACTTTGTGATGTTTTTTGCTTCATATGAAACCCCATTGACATTGTTCCAGGAATATATTTCTGATATGCATTCTAATGGTTCTTTGTGCAGAGATGCAAACATTTTGAGATTGGTGGGGACAAGAAGGGCAAGGGAACATCTCTCTTCTAGTTGTCTACTCATATTGCTTCTAGTTTGAAATGCAATGCAGCAAGGTTTGTTTATTTAGGGCTTGTTTGTTTCCTAGGATTTAAAAGTCCTAGGATCTTCAAAATCTGATTTTAATAAAATTTAATATTTGTTATTCAAAATTTTAAAATTTTAGAATTTCCAAATTTCAATAACTGTATGATTTATTGGTCTCTCAAAATTAACGGATTTTAAAATCCCAAATTTGAGAATTTATTACGGTAGATCACATATTGAATTATAAAGTCTGCATTTAGGTAGCACGTTATTTCAAATATTTTTTTCGTTATCATCTGACTTCTTATATTTGCTTTTTTTTCAATTAATCTCCGTAAAGTTATTTTTTTTTTTGAATTTTTTGTTGGGATTTTTGCTAGTTTCTTATGTTTTCAATTATTGGCATCAACACTTGATGGTTAATACTAGATGAATTTTCTAAACAAAATATTCTAGATTTGTAAGTTTTCAAATTTTTTGGATATTTTTTTGATAAATGTGGAGTCAACTTTTTTGACTAAACAATTAGTGCAACATTATAAGTAAGAATTTCTTGAGATAAGATTTATCTTTGCTTTTTTTTTTAAATATACACTCAAGTTTGACTTTTTTAATTAATGGTATGTATTAGTGGTATATATTCAGTTTTTTGGTTATCAATGTGGTGCAACCCTTATTTATCAGTTAGATATAAATGCCAACAGTAAAATTTTAGTTTGAGATATATTCTTTTTTGTCAGTTGGTAATACGTTAGATCCATTAGTTGATTATCATCCTTATTTTCATGACAATATTATTTCATAAATATTTTATTTTAGATTTAATGTGATCAAATGGTTTTAAGTTAAGTTAGTTTGAGATGAGGAAGAGGAAGAAAATGATGATGATGATGAGTTAGAAGAAGAGCAAAAGGAGTTAGGTCAAGAGGAAGAAAAGATAAGGCAAGGTGAAAGAGTAAAAGATAAAGTTAAAAGATGATTTATTATTTTTATTTGAAAAAAATTTGAATGATAATGTTATAAAAAAAGGACACATGTTTGATCATGTATATGCATTCAAAATGACTGTTAGGCAGTATTGCATTGTATATAAGTTCTAAACTTTATTTGTGAAAAATAAGCAAAATAGAATAACAATCAAGTATACTTCTGGGAATTGCTTATGGATGTTACATGCTTCAGAGATATCTAGTTGTTCAGTTTTTCAAATAAAGAAAATAGGACCGATTCATACGTATATTGCTGTTAATATTTTTGAAAATAAAATGACAAATACTCAATGGGTAAGTAAATAAGTTTTACGTTGAATAAATGTTGATAAGAAAATCATAGTAAAATAAATACAAAATTTCATAAATAATAAATATAATCTTCAGTTAAGCTATATGCGATATGGAAGAGAAAAGATTATCCTTATAGGGTTGTTTATGGTAATGAAGAAGATTTTTTTAACTTATGTTATTTGTTCAAGATAGAGCTAGAGAGGAGGAACTTAGGCAATATTGTTCACTTTATCCAATGTTCAGATATATTTTTTCAAAAATATTTTCTGTCACTAAATGTTTATAGTAGAATTTTTCTTATTGAATGTAGGCCTATATTGAGTGTTGATGAATGTTCCTTAAATGGTAAGTATAAAGACACATTAATCTCAGTTTGTGAAGTTGATAAAGAGAATAATTTAATTCCAGTTGCATATACAATGATAAAGAGAGAAATATACTAATCTTGTTTATAGTTCTTGTACAACTTGAAGTAGGTATTAATAAACTTGGACTGCTTGGTTATTTTTTGAATTGACAGAAAGGTTTTTTTGATGCTGTGAAGAAAATCTTTTCACACACTGAGCATAGAGATTATATAAGGCATGTGATTGTAAATATCAAGAGATTGTACCTTTAAAAAAGTTAGAAAATTTGATTTTTAGGATTTCAAATGTGTTTTTGCTTACTAAATTTATCAAGCACATGAAGAGAATTAAATAGCTATTCATACTAGTTTGACAATATATAAAAGGAAATAAATAACTATGCATGAAATAGAAGTCAATTTGATCCTTTAATGAAGTCTCATTATGTGATTAATATTATTTTTGAGTCATTGTTTACATAGAGGTTTTCTTACTTAAACTACTTGATTCTATTAGATAGAGAATAATGGTAAAATTTGTCACAAAGAGAAGTGAAGGGTCTCACTGGTCTGGAAAACTAGTGCCTAAAATAGAAGCTTTTATTAGAAAAATTTCACAAGCATATGATGTACATTGCATTTGGAGGTCTTTTGATGATATTTTAGAGGTGAATAATCCTGTAAGATAATGGATTGTCGACATAAAATAGAGGATTTATGACTGTAAACAGTGGCAACTGACAAAAGTGTTGTGTTTATGTGTTGTTGCTCTCTTTAATATTTGTCTTAATTCAATTGATTTTGTTGATGATTACTATATTGTGGAGATATACAGAAAACTATATGTTGTTTCTGTCACTTCACTTTCAAGTAAACAACTTTGGATGTCTGTTCCAAATACTATACAAGTGTTTCCTCCACACTCAAGGAGACTACCTAGTTAACTTAAGAGGAAAAAGATTAAATATCTAATGGAAAAATTAAATAAAATGCTATATATTTGCAGTAGATGTAGTAAGATGAAATATAATAAAAGAGCGTGTAAATAGCCTTTCAGACCACAATAATCAATAGAAGCTTTTATATTTAGTAGCAATCAAGAATCAGAAGGAAACTAAGGATCAACGGGAAATCCATATGCAAGACGATATGGCAGGGGAAGGGAAAAGGAAAGTGAAAGATGTAGGGGGAAGACTTTATATTTTAGTATGCATCTATTATGTGAGTTTTCTTTTAGAAAATATTGACAATTTTTTTGGTCTTGATTTATGTGATTTTAAAATTATAAATTAATAAATATCTCTATGCTCTTTTGCAGGAATTTCATTAGATGTCGAATGATGCTTTTCATATGAGTTGTTTTTTAAAAAAAAGTTTGCAATTTATTTTTGTATGTTATAACTTATATGATTTTGAAACTATGAATTAAAAAAATCTCCCTATGCTCTTTCGTAGGATGCATGATTCAAGTGTGAAGGATGCTTTGGAGGATGAAGATTTCTTGAAGTCAAATCATTGGATGAATGTTCTATGACATATTTTGAATTGTAATGGTGTGGTTTTTGAACTATAAAAAAAATATAATAGTTAAGGTGTCAATGTAATTACACTTTGATATTTGTAAACGGTTGACGACAAATATTATAGAGAGTTATTCATAACTCTACAATGATTATTTAAATTTAGAGTTTCAGTTTCAAATATGAAGACACTAAAACTAAGGCTTGTAGTGGCTTATGTCAAAAACATAGTTCCTAGAAGCAAAAAATAGAGTTAATATACCTCAACAATATGCATATATAGCCTATGGCAGTTATTGGGGGAGTTGAAAGAGTTTTAAACCAGAATAATATAATGGATCAAATTCTAAATCATCATAAAAGTTTGAACTCTTGTAATGATTTAGTGTTCGACCTATTATATTATTTTGATTTGACACTTTTTTAACTTCCCCAATAAGTAATATCAGAGTGTCAGGTTTAAAACTATACAAACTCTTAAAATTAAAATTATTTTGACGATGCGACTGAATTAAGTCGCATGTTCGTTTCTCTTAAAAAAAATAAAAAAAAGAGAGAAACTTATTAGTATAGATCATATGGTAGAACCGGTCGAGTAAAAGAGTTTTTGATTAAAAGTATTAAAATTGATGTAATCAAATCACACATAAAGGGGAAAAATTGTTATAATGGTAGGTGTGATGAATTAGTTCCATACGGATATTGGATAGATAGAGTCTAGTATATATAGTGAAAAAGGTTCATATCTCATGAGTTTAAGTTTTTGAGATCGTTTGATATCCGGTCTACTATATTATTTCGATTTGACACTCTTTCGACTTTCCCAATAAACAATAATTTGTCATTGTTAATAGTGTTGGAGTAAACAAATAAGTAGTCAAGAAATCTAATCTCAATTATCGTAAAAAACCAAAACATTTCATTAGCTATATTGAGGAACATCGGAGGCTGTGTTATCATCACTATCCACTATATTATCCACTACCTAGCCACTGCTTTCATTGTCAAATACATTTGTTTTTGTTCTTCAAAATCTCAAATAGCTCATCAAAACTCCCTTATTGCCCCCAATGCAATCATCACCCCACACCTAGCACCATGCTCTTGTGGAATACTAATAGAACAAAAAAGCTGAACAAAGATCAGAACAAAACAACCAAGTTGTATTATAGAGGAAGGCTCAAATTAACACTTAATTTCTAACATAGTATGAATAGATTACAATGACTACAAAATAGCTCAGAAAGAATTATGAACCATCCATGATTGCCTTCCCACATATAGCACTTTGGTTTTGAAGTAAAATTTCAAGAGAAAAATCATCATAACCCTCTAAAGAAAGAATTGTGAACCACCCGAGAGTGAGGCAATGCTAGTGTGGGTGTGGAGTAGCGCAAGCGTGGGGCTGGCGCAAGGCGGGGCTAGCATGGGGTGAGGCAGAGTTGGCACAGGGCTGCATAGCAAGGGCGCGGGACGAAGGTTGCGCAGGCTATGCAGTCGGGGGCTTGTAGATTTAGATCTAATCTTTGAGAAGAAGAAAGAGGCACTAATATATAAAAAAATCACATAAAAAATAAATAATAAGTTTTTGAAGGATTAAGTTGTAAAATTACAAAAGGTATAAATGAAATTTTTGGCTAAAATTTTTATTAAATAACAATCAAGAAGTTGTAAGTAATAAATTTCAAAAGGAATGTTGCGTAGGTATATATTGAAATCGCAGAAGATTTTAATAAATAAAATAAATCTTCGAGAGTTGTATATAAAAAGCCTAATATATAAATTCAGAATTTCAAATTTTGATATTATTTTGTTAAACTTAAATTATAGTTATAAATTTTGTGTTTTATTTAATTATAAAGTTGAACATTTGATTTTACATACTGATTTTTAAAATCTAAAATTTTAAAATTCAATCGATTTTAAAGAGTTAATAAATTTTATATTTAATAGAATCTAAAATTTCACTATTTTGCATAATAAATAATAAATTTTATAATTTTTAAAATTTAAAAGGATAAAAATTTTGAAATCACACAAAATAAATAGGCCGATAGAATTTATGTTAATATATTTGTCTGTAATGTGCACCTTTAAAAATGTTAGTATGTGGATCTACTTAATTTATAAATTATCCTCTTTTCTTATCTTTACACAATTCTGGATTATTACGTAAATCTATATTTTGAAATAATAAGTAAATATTTAAAATATTGGCTTATTTTTGTATACACAAGGCAAAATTGCAACTGAATCAACATGACACCTAACATTGATTTTAATGTTTGTTGTTGCTTAAGGATTTCTGCAAGGTGTTATTATATTTAGGGGACTATTTGAGTGCTTCATGACTACGAAATTTACTAGTTCAAATTTGATCTAGGGTTTATAATTTTAACAAGTCAAAAATTATTTTGACACCAGTACATGCCATAACATGATAATTTGGTGTAAACACTTGATTTAAAATGATTTTGTTTTTTAGTCGAACTAATTAATCTCAGTTTGATTTAAAATTAAATTAGAGGTATTATTTTAAAATGAGATTACTTCATTTTTGATCTTAAACTAAATGGTCTCCCAATTTTCATAGTACGATACCTTTAATTTATTACCCATTCGAACTATTTTATGTAATTTGACTCAATTTGAGTTGCTCATCGGCAATCCAGCTCACAAGTGATTTGACTAGTAATTCTAAGTACAATCATTTTTGTTTCACTCGAGTTGGGCTCTATTTGACGCATTTTTGACAATATAGTATTGGCTTCATTAGATCTGTATTAGTGGTTATTTATTTGGGTTGATTTTTGAATCAAGTTTATAGTTCATAGATCCAATATTTGTTTGCCATAAATTTTGAAATCTTGAATTCTTGCACAATTTCATACACTAGTTAAACTGGGTTTAAAATCCAACTTAAAATTCAAGAGATTTCATAGTCTCAGCAACCAACTTTTCTAACACCTATATTTCTTTCAATGAATGATGTAGTTTGACTTGCCTCTTAGTCATCATATGTTTCACCTTTTCAAAGTGCTCTTGGCACTACTCATAATGCATCCACATTTGATGTATATTCATGCCCCTTCAAATGCATATGCCAGTTCACATTCACGATTTCACTTTGTTGCATCAATTTTATACATGAACTACTTGTCTCAAAGGAAACATTTTGCCCAATGGTACCTTCTTTCATACAATCCTTACATAAACCTATTCCTAGATTGTATCTAGGATCTCTCATCATGACCATATAATGCCAAACTCATACAGCAACATGCCCCCAAACATTATCTATTTAAATTCATCTAGCAGTGCATAATTGTACTCATAATTGTAATTGATATTGGTGCACGATCATTCATTGTCAAAGAGAATATCTTGAGAAGCCATACGAAGGAGTCCTTCGTTTCATTTGGTATACTACATTTGAATATGACAATTTTGCAATGATTGTTGAGGCCAATGAAAGGAACGAATGGCATAAAGTACTTGTTCATCCAGTATGTAGAACAAAAAAGAATAACATCATTAAAGATTGCATAGTCTCTTCTAGATTGTCCATCTACCTAAAACAGCCAAAAATAAGTGTTCGTTGGTGTCTTTCTTGTGAGCCAAGAAGAAATTATTATCCTTTTTATGCAAAGTTAACAACATACATAGAAATGTGTGTCACCTTCCTCAATGACCTATTGCTCTATTTTTGTCATTTTATTGGACATATCTTTCCATGTGAATTTGACCCTTTTGTACCCACCTATTTGTATTTCGCATAATTTGTTATGTTGTGCTTCCTTACTCGTATCCACAAGCAATGTGATTTTTGTTGTTGGAAGCTCAATTTTCAGGAGAGTCCTCTTTCGTGCTATGGCATTATGAACTCGATGTCTAACCATGTTTTCAGCAACTTTATGATCTAGCGATTCACCTTGGTCCTTGCCTAAGTCTATCGAGATATTATGAGCAATAATGCCAACAAGCACCTTTGATCCTTGACAACCTATCCAAGGGTATGCACCTCAACCAACAGTTAGTTACACTCAACTTTGGAAAATGAGCCTGGCAGGTTGTCTCAAATCACCTTGGAAATTATGAATAGTCTAGGCTAATTTAATTCCTGGTCAGCCGAGGGTGTATTCTCGTTGAAATGTCATTAGGGAGTCCTTATCCCAGTGTTTTGAAAAGGTTGCTCTAGTCGACAGAGCCTCAACAATGTTGGTAGAGATTCCACGATGATAACCCTCTTGTGCTGCTTGTCTACCTCTAGCAATGGACTAGTGACCGACATTGGTTCAGGTTAGCTCTCACAAAAGTATTGTTTGAGTAGATCTTAATCAAAACATCAAATTGCTATAACACAAGACAATATGGAAGAGTCATTTTGGCCAAGCTCCAATCATATAAGTCTGCTCCGAGCTCCAAGAACACTCTTAAGCCTACAAAACAGGGGAAAATTGTCCGTCGGAGGGTGTTTTGATGGAAGTCTCTCTGACCCTCAAGTCAGTAGAGCTCCGAAATTATAGAGAATGGATTTTTATATGGAGTCGAAGATATCTCCATTAAATTTGAAAAATGAAGATGAGTATGGATAGCATGGAAAACGTAACAAACATATGGTGTTGGGAGTTTAAATGTCCCTCGATAATTCTATAATTTAGATAAGAGAGTAAGATAGTTTAGTCATTCCATAGAGGAGGCTCTACTATATATTCTTTCAGCTTGTGTAGGTGAAGGTAGAGCAAGGAAATATTAGTTACAGTTGTGAACCACTTTCTGTAGTATTCAAGAAGAGCTGCTAAGGAAAGCCAAGTTGAAGAGACTTGGCAAGACCTCTAATACTGAGTAGCTATTCTGTTGAAGATGTAGGACCTCTAAAAAGGGGGGTGACTAGGGGTATTGAGTTGTGGGAACTTAGCCAAACTGTGGGCATTGGCAAGACCTCCAATACTGAGTAGCCATTCTATCGAAGATGTTGGACCTCTAAAAAGGGAGGTGACTGGGGGTACTAAGTTGTGGGAACTCAGCCAAATTGTGGGCATTGCAATGTTGGAGAAAGAAGTGGAAGATGAACTATTTAAAAAAGCACAATTTTATTTACTTAGCTTCTTCCACATCTATAGGTTCACAATCCACAAAAAAATAAAAGAGTAAAATTATTTTAATTCTATGTTATCTCATATTCATCTAGTCTTCTCATCTTTTGCGGCCTTGGATTTGAAATTGTATTAAAAGATGTAGTTGACAAGGATGTCAGTGGTGGCGGCAAGCTTGATGAATATGAAGGATCACAAGAAATAAGCGACTAATAAGCCGGAGTAGTAGATATTTGAGAATCTTTATCTTGATCTTCTATCAAAGTCACTAAGTTTTTCCACTCTTCAAGATTTTGCCAATTCCAAGCACTATTCATCAAATTGAATATCTCGATTGATGATTATCTTTTTTTGAATTAAGTCATACAACTTATAACCCTTAGACCTTTCAGTATAGCCAATAAAAATAAACTTTGTGTTTCTATCAACAAGTTTGTTTCTCCTTTATTCAAGTATATGAGTATAGACAATGCTTTCAAAGACTCTCAAATGAGATATATTTGGCTTTCATCCACTCTAAGCTTCAAGAGCAATTATCTTCTAAACACTTCTGCTAGGATACAGGTTCAACAATTAAACGACACATTCAACAGTTTCAGCCCAAAAAGTTTTGGACATTCCTTTGCTATTGAGCATGCTTCATACCATATTAAGTATGGTTCAGTTCTTTGTCTTAATAACACCATTTTGTTGTGGAAAGTAAAAAACCACCGAGGGACGATGAATGACATGATCATTACAATAATTTTCAAAGCTTTTAGAGGTGAATTCCTTGCCTCTATCAGATTTCATAGCTTTGATTTTATGGACGCTCTTTTTTTTTTGACATGCACTTAGAATCTCTTAAATGCATCGAGCGCCTCGGACTTGTTCTTAAAAAAAAAACCCAAGTTTTCTGAGAAAAATTATCAATGAATGTAACAAAGTATCTATTTTTATCAAGTGAAGTAGGAAGAATAGGCTCACATACATCCGTGTGTACAAACTCTAATAGTATTGATGCTCTTTGAATTGTTTTCTTCATAAAACTCTTTCAAGATTGTTTGCCAATTATACATCTTTCACAAAGTTGATGTTGATAATTAATGAAAGACAATTCATTTACCATATGAAGTCTTGTTAATTGCCTTAGGTCTTCAAAATTAAGATGCTTATATCGAAGATGTTAAAACTAAGAAGAATCTCTGAAATAAGAATAGTTTAAGCACTTCAAAATATCATTTTGAATATTTAATATAAGCATTCGATTCTTTGAACTAATACAAATAACGACATTCCATAAATCACAATCAAAATTAAAATTGAGATTAAATTATGATCTTCTACTTCATTCTTTGGGAGAATAATACAAATTACAAGATTTCGTCAATCACCAGTAAAATCAGAATTATGATTGAATTATGATCTTGTATTGCCTCATTTGGGAGAATAATACAAATCATGAGATCCTACTAATAAAATTCATAATAATCATAATAAATAATAAAAATCCACTTTGCTTTTTTTTATTCTCACAAATAAATTTTTAAAATATTTTATATTTATTTTTTTCTCTACACCAATTCAACCTTTGGGTCAAATTGGCTAGAGTTAAAAATAAATACAGAATAATAATATTTATAAATTAAAATAATCTCAAAATTCTTTGGAAAAATATTTGGTTATTTTAACATATAAATATAATCATGAGTAAATAATTATGAAAATTTATTTTCATTAACTCACATAGTCATTAGCTTAATTAATCAAGATTAATTAATCTTGATTAATATAATCACAGCACCGAACCGAGATTGAATTCAAATATTCATATAAGCATTTGATTCTTTGTCATCTCCATCTTTACTATCATTCTCCCTTTAGCATCTTTACTATAAAGGCTACAATCTTTTATAATAATAGAATATTTTTTCTTCAATAGTTGTTCTAAATTTTGTCATATCCATCTTTACTATCATTCTTCCTTCAGCATCTTTCATATAAAGTCTACGATCTTTTATAATAATAGAATATCCCTTTTCAAATAGTTGTTCTAAACTTAGGATATTATTTTTCATATTTGGAATATAATAAACATTGAATATCAATTCATACTTGTCATTTTCAAAATAATAGAGGTGCTACCTTTGCCTTTGACGAAAATTTTAGAAGAATCAATAAATGTAATATTGTCATTCACTGATTCATCAAGATTCATGAACAAGCTTCTTTTATCATATATATGGTTACTTGCATCAGCATTTAAAAATAATGCATCTGCTTATTCTTCATCATCTCCCTTGTAAGTAAGCAAAAAAGTAGCCCTTTCATCCTGCCTTTCTTTAGTGTAGTTGGCACTTTCTTCAACATTAATATTTAAATTTCTCAACATTCAAAAGCAAAATGATCATATTTGCTACAAATATAACATTGAACTTTAGATTTATCATACCGAGACTTGAATTGACATTTTCCTTTTTTCACAACCTCTTACTTGATTTTAAGTTTTCTCTTTTATATTTGTTGATAGTCGTCCACCTCTTCCTCCATGTCCTCATCATCAACCACGACTGCGACCACAACCACCGCCACGACCGGTACTTTGACCTCCTTGAGATTTCTTCCAACTTGTATCTCTTTGTTTTTTCTTTAATGCTAGCTTTGCTTGAAGAGTTTGCTCCAAAGGATTTTCTTTATTTTTGAGAATCCTTTATTCATGAACTTGCAAAGAACTTATAAATTCATCAATTGTTATCGTATCCAAGTCTTTGGATTTTTCAATAACTGTAATAATATAATCAAATTTTGAAATGAATGATCGGAGAATTTTCTCCATCATCCGTATATCATCAATTTTTTTACTATTCCTCTTCATTTGACTTACAATAACCAAAACTCTTGTAAAATAATTTGAAATTAATTTGGATTCCTTCATTGCAAGAGTTTCAAACTCACCTCTTAGGATTTGTAACCTAACTCATTTACCTTTTCGGTTCCTTTATGAGAATTTCGAAGAATCTTTTATATTTCTTTTGCACTTGTAGCACTAGTAACTCTTTTAAGCTCCCTTATATTAAGAGTAGTATAATAAGGGTAACCATCTTCCTGTCCTTTTGAGAATTTCGTAGAGATTTTCATTGCACCTGAGTCAAAGATGTTTTATCTTAAGGCACAAAAAAGCCTCTATCAATGATTTCAAGGAACTATTGTGACTCGAGTAATGCCCTGATTTGTATGACCCAATAATCATAGTTCTTGTTGGTGAGTTTTGGAATAGAATAATCGTTGACTGTCATCTTTTTTGGCTGATGTTGACTCATTGTAAATTTATGAAGTCGATTACCAAAAGCTTTAATACCATCTTGTTGGAAGAAGTGGAAGATGAACTATTTCAAAAAAGTACAATTTCATTGACTTTCTTTTCTTGTTTAAATGCTTACAAATATAGACCTTATACAGAACCCGAAGTAACCTTTCCTATACCTTAAGTACATATATTAAAAAATTAAAAAATATATTCCTTTATAAGTATATTCATCTTAACCTAGAAATACAAAATGAATTATATCACTTTTGGGGATTCAATCAGGATGCAGGAACTCGTCTTGGCTGTGGCAACCCATAGTTGAGTTGTGGAACCTCGGTCTTGTGCTAAATCGATAATCACATACATATCAATACTCAATTTAGTAAATGTTACACAAGATTGTGTTGAGAGGCTGTGTTTTTTCTTATTTTTCCCTGCAAATGTCTAGATATAAAATAATGAAGTGCTTCAGACTACGACAAAAGATCTTTGATCTCATTACTTTTGGCTGTATTGCACTAACTCTGTCGTGATGGGTTTGTTGATGTACTTGAGAATTGCTCTCAGCAAGGAACCAAATAGGATTCATGTTGGATTTGTGATATCTAGTTCCTGGTGAAGTTTTCTTCTTGTGTCAGACTCTTGTCTATGTTTTCAGTTTCTTGTTAACTGTAACATATTTGATTATAGCAATATTTTGACAATTGTCATTAGACCTTGGGATGCTTGTCTGTCTTTCAACTCCTTATGATGTTGAATTATGCTGAATTATGATGTTACTCCGATCCCCACGGACAGCACCCCTAGAAAGGTTGGCAGAAGAGGAAGGAGGCTGTAGTTCTGTTCCATCAAATGCTTTTGCCATCAGTTCTTTCACTGCCATTTTGGACATCATTTGCAGTTTTGAGGACTTCTATTACATTTTCTGCAACTGGGAAACCTGCTTCTCGGCACCTGAATCTTCTCTCAGTTGTAGGTGTGCGTTGCTTGGAAATCACTCTGGTTTTATATGTTTTTTATTTTGTTGGAACCCAATTTATTATAGTTGCAATCTCCAGGATATTTGAGCTGATTTTTCTTATCATTTTATGCTGAATATTGGAAATCACTCTGTCTTTCAACTCCTTATGATGTTGAATTATGCTGAATTATGATGTTACTCCGATCCCCACGGACAGCACCCCTAGAAAGGTTGGCAGAAGAGGAAGGAGGCTGTAGTTCTGTTCCATCAAATGCTTTTGCCATCAGTTCTTTCACTGCCATTTTGGACATCATTTGCAGTTTTGAGGACTTCTATTACATTTTCTGCAACTGGGAAACCTGCTTCTCGGCACCTGAATCTTCTCTCAGTTGTAGGTGTGCGTTGCTTGGAAATCACTCTGGTTTTATATGTTTTTTATTTTGTTGGAACCCAATTTATTATAGTTGCAATCTCCAGGATATTTGAGCTGATTTTTCTTATCATTTTATAAAGAAAAGCTCTAAAGGACATGATTTTAGCTGATATCACAGAATCCATTACCTATTTATATGTTGCCATTTGCTAAATTTTTATTTACCTTTTTCAAATAGACTGTGACACCCGACCTAAGTAAATTTAAACTAAATTTTAATTCTAAGTTATATATGATTATTATGACAATTTTGAATGATTTGATGATTTTTATGAGAAAATTTTATTTTTGGAGCTCTTCATAATTATGAAAATCAACCAGTAGCTGACTTGAAAAGAAAAAAAAAGAGTTTTATCTTAACTAAAATTAGTCTTTTTGAAATTATATTTATTTGTTGAGTTTTTATTCAAAATTGAAGTTTTTTTTTTATTATAAAAGATTGGTTTCTCATTTTAGAGGAGAGCATTAGGATTGGTAAAAAAAAAGTGAGATAAATCAATAAAGATTTAGGGTTAAAAAAGATAGTCTAACATAGATGTAGATTTTGGAAAATTATTTTAGAGAATAAAAAAAAATTGTGATTGCATCTGTTATAATTTTCATTCTATTTTATGTTAGTATATTTGATAATTTTAATAATTTTTTAATTTTTAATATTACCATATTATATGGAAAAATTCATTTTTGATATGTGACAGAAACTGTGTATTTTAAAATTGCAAAGAGAAATTCTGTCTTTGAAATCATGTGCAAGCTAATATTATAGTATTGATTTTTATTATAAAATTATATAAGGATAAAAAAAATATTTTGTTGAATGTCTAAAGTGTATTTATGCTATGATCATATGATGTGACTTTATGGATGATGAAAAAATTTAATCATATCGATTTGTATATATATTTGTAAGGAAATAATTTTATTTCAGATTCAGAAAAAACCTGAGATGTTACATTTATTGATGGCCTATTGGATCAATCTATTTAAAATTGAGATTCATGAACAAATAAATTCTCCATTTGTTTTTCAAATTATGTCTGTTCAAAATGTTTTCTAGTAGATTAAAATCAATGTTTGTGAGGTGTTGAACCGCTGGGTTCATTGTTAGTATAATGATACCAAAATCACAATGGTTGATTTGGTTTGCTACTAACATAGTTAAACGGAGTAGTAACGGTTTGAGATGAAAGTGGTGCTGGAGGCAGAGTGGAGAAGCTCAACCAAAGGAACTCAGCTGCGCAGCTGCGGCGCGTCAGTGTTTATGGAATCCTACATCGCAATTTACCGAGGTGAAACGTTTGCTTGGAGTATGATTTCTGATTGATGGGCATATGTTTTTATTCCATGCTTACACTTGTTGTGAAGTCATTTAGCTGGAACCGAACGAGTCGATCTCAATTGGAATTTAGATTGTTATTGAACTGAGCTCGGAGTTCAGTTTGATCTTAGTTCGTCTTGTAGCTGAGCTGAGTCGAACCTGAGCTCAAACTGAGCCACGTTCGAGTTAAATTGGCTAATATGCTTGCTAAGTTTGCTGTTGCTGCACCATCTACTCAAGGTTGCTAGCAGGATCCATTTGAGATTATTTCTCAGATGCTAATACCACTTATTTGAATTATGTAATTTCTGGGAGCTCAAAATAAAATTTGCTCATTAGTGATCCATTACTAGAAAAATTTTTTTTTTTGATTGACAGTTCACAATACCAAGGTCGATAATAGACTATTTTTCAGCCAACCAGTCTTCAATATTTAAATTGCCTGCAGATTTTTTTTTTCCATATGTACAATGCTGTGCATGATGTAGATTGTAGGATTAAATACATCGTATCCACATATCATATTGAATTAGTAGCTTAACCAAGAATAAGATTGATTTGAAAGGTCAACAACTGGTGCACCAGAAAGATCACAGTCATCAAAGGTCCAAAGACTGCTTTTGGTGCAATAAATCTCTGGTGAAGATAATGGAGTGAAGAATTAAACCTCAAGGTTCATGATGTCTTCTTCGGTTTGTAATGGTTACACTAGTGTTGCTGATTTAAATCTTTTAATTTTTTATGAATGTTTTGGTTACTTTACACTAGCCAATTTTTTTCTCAGACATAAAATATTAATTTCGTGATTATATTCATATCTTGTATGTGAGAAATTATGAGCTCAAAATTAAAAATACTCTTTAGTCTAGTTGTGAATGAGTTAAGGCCCTGTTAGGTCTACCTTTTCTGTAGATACTGAGGTTAGATTGGGATTAGCATAGTAAGAAAGAAAAGAGAGGAAGAATTAGAATTTCATCTCTACCATATGATGCATTCCATATTGAATAAAAGATAGAAGATCAAAAGTGGGAACAGTCTCAAAGAATTGAATCAAGCAAATCAAGCTAGATTTTCATGAAGTCTTTCTCTCTCTTTCTTTAGTGTCTTACTCACTTCTATATTTGATATAATTTTGCTTTCTAAAACATTGGCTACTGTATGATGCAGTGTCCAAATAGTGATTGGCTTGTAGGGAAGCCCTAATGTGTGTCAAATAGCAGATCACATGTGCTCCTTAAACACCCCCTCATTTAAAGCTCTTTCTAGATTCCATCTGCCAAGAATGATTTCTTGTACTTAAGCTATTTCCTTGAATTTTTTTTTCAAATTTCTATAGTGGATGGATGAAAAAAAAATAATTTTATGTAAGGTCCGGTGGAGTCAGTGGACCAGTAGGCAGACAGTGGGCCTATAATTGATAACAGACGTCTTTAATCCCACATCGACAAAATATTGGAGTTGAAATTGGACTAAATATAATGACTGTCTTAAACCCAATAACGAGGTCTTTTTCCAAAGAGTTGGGAAAAACAAAATCTTCGATCGGGTGGGCCGCGGGTCGCAGACGCTCATGGACAATATTGTGTTAGGTTGGAGACGTTACATAGTGGTATCAAATCCATTCTGCACCTCTTGATCAATGTGGGCTAGTTTAGCGAGAACGTTGAGCCCTTAAAGGGAGGAGATTGTAAGGTTCGGTGGGGCCAGTGAGCCTGTAACTGACAGTAATTGTCTTTAGTCTCACATCGACAAAGTGTCGGAGTTGAAATTGGGTTAAATATGATGACTGTTGTAGACCCAATAACGAGGTCTTTTTCCGAAAAACTGGAAAAAACAAAACATTGGGATCGAGTGGGTCGCGGATTGCAGACGCCAAAGGACAATATCGTGCTGGGTCAGGGATGTCACATTTTCGATCAATCTTTGTCATTGTGGGAGCTTCTGCAATTAAAAAGGGTGTTGTGGATCATTACCAAACAAAAATTTGTATAAATAATGTGAAAAAGTGCACCAAGAAGGATATCAAGGTGTCTATTCTTCAAAATTATTGATGTAATTATTTATAAATCATGATGTAATTTTGGTAGATGTTGTAAGAAGATGGGAGAGAGGAACAAGTTAGAAGGGAAGGGAGAATGTAGACAATTCCTCCAAATAATTGCCTCTTTCCCATTATTGGTAGTACATGTATGTTCTTGTGAATATCATAAAAATAAGACTAAGAATCCTTCGTCAAGAAACAATATTAATTCAAAAATGTGTTAAGATTACATTTTATTTTCCATGATATTCCATCCCACTATGAGAGGTTCATTTGCATTTGAATCATGAATAGATTAATTCACATAGATTTGCAAACAGGTGTTTCGACTTCACTTGCTAAAATAATTTTTTTATATAAAGAAAACAAATTTTGTAGCGTAATTATATCATAATGGAGAGTTGTTTTATTTTTTTTCTGAAATTTGAAATTTCACGTATTACAAAATCAAGAGTTATTATCAGCTAAACTACGTAACAAAAAAATCAAGCGCAAATTCAAAGCATAGTAGATGATTAGATACCACGCCAACAAGGAGTAGAGGTTTTTGCTTGGATTACACCTAAAAACCTCTAAATTATATACATACCCTGTAAAAGTTATAATTGCACTTTTATCCCTCAACATTAAAAAAATTGTAAAGAAACGTCCGTCGTTTTGCCTTCATCAAGGTTCATCTAGATTGGATTTACATTTTACTAGAATTGTAAAAAATCAATTTTAGCTTGGTTGCCATATTTTCAGAGACAAATAGAAAGAACAGAAAAAAAATTTTATACTTATCACAAGACAACTACTTTGAGAAAAGTTAACTGTAAGAATATTTATAATTTATCTTTAAAAAAATCGAGGAAATATACGAACAATTGCAATTTTCATAGGAGTGTGCCTTCAAATTCAAAAGTTCTCATAGATATATTCATGCAAAAATTTCTAAGAATATGTATCTCAGTTTAAAAAATTTCTAGACAGGGATGAACTGAAACTGGCCAAGTTTGTCTACTCCCCATGCATCGCTTATTCCATAAAACTAGATATCACTAACACGGTAAGTCAAACTAGGGGTTAAATCCAACTAGGTGATATGTGCCCGGTGATTGCCTATTCTTCAACCTATGTAGTTATGGCAATCAGAATTTAAGTATCATGCACAGCTTTTTTTTTTTTTCTCCTAAAGAGTAGATGATTTTTGTTGAATGCGGCCATATTGGTTACTTGGAACTTGTCAATGCTATATCTTCTTCAACTTTAAGGGTATATTTATTTTGGGACTATAATTAAGATCATTTTGTTCTAATCAACCTATTATTCAAATATTTAAAAAATAGTCATATTATTTTTACGTTATTTTTAAAAAATAAATTATTATACTATTCTTACATTTATTCATTCAAATCTCAATAAATAATATATTCAAGGATATAAAGGTCTAAAAAAAAAAAAACTATTCACTAGTCATATTAACATTCAAATACCAAAAATTTAACCAGATTATTTTTTTCTACTTTGACCTTGTTATTGAGCTTGAGCTTAATGTTGATCATAAATCAAACGGTGCCTATCTTCTTTCCCATCAAATGTTTTGATTCCGATGGTGATCACTCTTGATGGTAGTGTTTGCTATCCCGCAAACTTATCCTTGACAAGGTCCGTAATCGCCTACTAGACCAAACCATTGGTGTGCTAGTTGCAAGCTCATGAATTCCTCTACCATCACTGTGTCAACTCTCTTCAACTCGTGAAACCAGTATTAATATAATAAAAATTACATTACTTTAAAAATTTGGAGTTTAAATTTCAACAATGAGAAAAAAAATTTATGATGCTTTTATTGGGATTTATGTCGAACCTTGCTTCAATAAAGGATTCAAAAAAATCCCTTCAACTCTTTCATCTTAGCTACTACATTATCCAGATCATGAGTTTAACCTAAAATTTTATATTTCAGCTGAAATGTTTCGATTTTATACTAATTCGTAATATTTTGATCTAAAATTTGATTTAAACTAAGTTGGAAAAAAAAGAACAGAATTGAAGGGCGATGGTCTAAACATCAAATGCATTTCTGAACTTCACCCTAGAATAGGCAATTTCTAAAATACAAAAAGGAACCAGGAAAATTAAAAAGTCCTTGTTTCCCTACTTCCTTTCTTCCTCATGCATGTTCCACTCAATAACAAATTCCAAGTCCATGTAACCCAGACGGCCACACCTACATTATTCTCACCTTTATTTTTCTGAAAAAAATCACCTAAATTATTCTAATCTATTTTGTCCTACCAGGTTCATCCTCCTTTCGTCGCTTATAAATATCTCACTTGTTCATTAGCCTCCATCGCCCGTTTTCCAATCAAATGGAACATTTCTCAATTAAAAACAAGCCTTCTTCTTCCAAAGAACACATATCTGAGGCTTCTGAGGAGAGTGGTTGGACCGCTTATCTGGAGGACCTCTCAGAGTCGCCTCCGGCAAGTGTGTGTTCTTTGGGTTCAGTTTCCGGTTCTTCCTTGGTCTCCGACGCTGCCTCTCACGCTCTCCAAAAGCTGCCTAAGCGTGCAGGAGCACAAGGGAGGTGCAAGAAGTTGAGCTTCAAGAAAGGGAAGGCCAGCGTGTTCTTGGATGATGACCCTCTTGAAGACACTGCTAGTTCTCCTGTAAACACTCCCAGGGTTGGAAGAAACTAGGGTTTCAATGTTTTCCTTTTATTTAGCTTTATTAATTTCATTAATTTAGATTATATTATCCATTTTCTTGCAATCGATAGGTTAGTCATCTGAATGGATTGGAAATGAGATCACGGGAGAATGATGAGTTGAATAAGGCAGTGGTTCAGGTAACATGAGTTCGCTTTTATTTTTCGCATTGAGAGATTTAACTTCAGATTGCTTTAACATATTTAATTTGAATGAGGAGTTATAATTTGAATTTGAGTATAGGTGAGACATGATGAAAGCCAGCATGAGTCGAGGAACGACAAGATCAATGGAGTTAGTTTTGTTGAGAGGACAAATGAGTGCATGGAGTTAAGGAGAAGAGGGCTTTGCCTGGTCCCGTTGTCCATATTATTAGATTACATTTAAGTGAATATAGTGTTAGATTCTTATGAAACCTGTAAAAGGGTATCTCTCTCTCTCTCTCTCTCACCGTCTCTCTTTCTCTCTCTTTCTCCTTTTCAGCTATATACTTCTCAAGAAAAAGAGATGTCACTGAATTGGTATAATTTGGCTTCTATCCATTTATGACTGTCTTGGCAACACCTGAATCCTAATTACATCTTTGGTCAATGTAAGATGCTTTAAAAACCCTTGGTAGGGCAGTAAGCTTTTGCCCTCCAAGTGGAGTATCAGGAATTCAAATCCTTCAGGATGAGAAATAAAACATCCCAAACACTAATGGAATTTGTATATACCATCCATACTTTAAATCAAAGTTTTAAAGAGGCCTGAGTTTGATTTGCTCATGTTCCTTCAAGCAGATTGGCAGACAAATCAATTAAAATTCTACTTATATTATTTTGGATTCAGAACTTTAAGCAAGCTAGTTTCCCGTCAATTCCTTTGAATTTCATTCTTGCGAACCGACTCTCTCAGCCATTCTCTGAGATAAATTTGGAAGAAACATTATTGTAAGAGGTTGTTTGGATGTCTACATTGGATATCCTTGTGATATCCTTCCTGAAGTTGATATTTGACAGAGATTCATTTCAATAAGTAATTTATATTTTCTGAAACAAAATAAAAAAATAGGTTGTCCTAAATGCATATAATAATTCATTAAAACTCCAAATAATATAGACGGGTGGATGAATAAAACAAAATTCTCTGTATTCCTTGTTTTTCCATTAGAATTTATAGTATAATAAGATGTCCAAGAGAGAAGAACATCCCTTCATGAGCGAGGGCGCAAAGGCTATTAAGGACAAAAATAACCCTTCAATCTGAAGATAATAAAGAACATTCCTAAGGAATCCATTAATTTTTAAGTTGAGAAAATCAAGAAGCAATGTATGTCAAGATTTCCTTTCTTCCTTCACGCCGCCGTATATTAAATGGACTGCATGACAGAAATAGGTTATTTCCACTTACTATATCATATAAGAAAAATAAAGATATTAATGGTTCAACAAGTTTATCACCGGAGAAAAAATAAAGGAAAAAAATAAGTTCTTTAAAATGTTAAAAAAGACCAAAGATGAAGGAAAACCTGTTTAAGGTTATGAAATGAATTTAGAAATATTTAAAAATCTCAAGGATGATTAGGAAACACACCACATGGCTGCATTCCTGGCTTGCTCAAGTGTTGTTTGCAAGATGGTGCAACATAGCTAGCAGCTTTTACTGTGAAACATGGCCCATGTCTTGTTATAAGCTAACAGAAGTTTGAGAAATGAACATAATTTATGACTGTGTATAATATGACAGCAAGAGCATTCCCCACAAAGTAATGAAATTTCATTTGTGGTGTATTTTTTTTTTGTTAAACATCCCTGTAGAGAATCATAATATGTTAGCTCTCGTAAATTTTGAGTAGATACAAGAAAATGAAATTACCATAGTATCTCACCAGCTAAACTAGCTGAGATAAATCTTTTACCATATTAAGGGTAATTTTTTTAAGTTTACTTAATCACTAATTCATTAATGTGCCAAGAATGGGATTTGGACATTGTAGGGGTATACATGTATAAACAGCATGCATTCCGTTATGACAGAAGTTAATGATCTACATGTGGAAATAGTAGCAATAAATTGAATTAAACATATCAATTGCATCAAACAAGAACTTCATTATCTGATACACCACTTCTGTTGTCTTCCTCACGTCTCTATTTCATGGCAATGTTTTCTTTCTAAACCAATCCTACTCCGTCATGCACAGTAAATGAACAATCATTAGAGTTGTGGGGAAGCTCTTGCAACCATCGGGCCAATGATAAGAAATCGGTGGATGCATCAAATTTCTTATGCGCGCGAAATAGCACATGACATGTTCCATCTATTAAGAACGTTTTGATATTCTTGAATTGGTTCACAAGTATTTTCACAAATGGTATGATAAAGGGCAGACCAAAGAAATTATTTACCTATAATTCAAGATTATTGAGGAAGAACATCATCAATAATATGTTGTTTCAGAATATATTAAGTGAACATAGGGAAGAACAGGTTGAAATGGAAGGTAAGATGGAGACAAAAGCCTTCCACAAATTGCATATATATTCTCATGATTGTTGATAGATGTAGGTTCTTGTGAAGCCTAGATATGGTAAATTAAATAGGATTAGTGTCCTGCTTAATAAACAGTACTATCTCAGGGTTGTATCTACATGTACGATCTATGATTTATTTATGTCACAATCCTTTCCTAACAGCTAACGTATCATATTGCACCTCCCATGAGATTCCATCTAACTATGATGAAAGGTTCATCACATTTCAATCATGACTCGAATAGTTTATGTAGATTCTTAGTTACTATTTGAAAGGATTTGTTGTTGCATAATCGTATCAGTTCATTTCTGGAATTTAATTCTACCAACAAGGTGTCTTTCCATTCTTGATTATTCACTAGTCATGTCCTATTGTCTGCTGCAACACTGTTGTAAGATTTCCTAAATCCAATGTAGGCAGTTCGTAAAAGATTTGTTGGACGATTTTAGTAAAAGACCACATGGATAAAGACATCTTTTCTAATATTAGGATTCAATGTGTCAATGTTAGATCAAGACTTATTTTGGTTGCATCTATCCATATTATGTTTAGAGTTTTCAAGATCAAGCCTTTTATGTATTTATATTCACAATTTTCAGTCTAATATTATAATGAATACTTTATCAAATCCTAAGTTACATACAAGTTCGGAATTTCCAGGAAATCAAGATAAAAGAAAATTTTGAATTTTAAGAATTATGGAATAGAAACTACAATTCTGAGGAAATTCAATTGAAAAATTTAGTTCTGCAGCATAAAAAAAGATGTATTCTATTTATAAGAAGCATAAGAATGAGAAAGGATATGGCTTGTGGTGGACAAGTATAGGGTGGCTGAGTTGATGGGTGGGCTGTATCTTTCAGATAGGCTGTGAAAAGAATCTTGAGAAAATTGATGGAAAGGTGTATATTAATGGGAAGACATTGGCTTAGTTTGTTTAATACATATGCATGAACTCAAACAAAAATAGTGTGGATACTGTGCGTACCAAACTACGAGTTGTTAGAATGTCACATGACTTATGGACTCCACAGTTGAGTCCTTATCACTTAGGAACATGTTGCTCCATTGTATGCAAAGGAAGTTCTAGAGTTGGACTGCTGTGTTGAAGAAAGAAAAATTCAGATTAGAGTCTTTCATGGTGTCAAACCAGGGTTGTCGAACAATTATTGTCGGGCAATTTGATTTCAACTATGCTAAAAGTCTGAGCTCTGTTCGATTATTTGTCGAACAAACTGAGCTCAAGGAAACACTTTTGAGGCCGATACATGAACGAGCCAAGCATGAACATCGTATACCCAATTCAGGTTTGCCTGAGAGATCGATAACTCATAAACATTAAAATCCGGTATTGTTTTTTCATTTTTCTGTGACCAAATGAAACATTAAACTCCAGTGTTGATCACATCTATCCAGAGAACACACAATTCCAGCTCTTATTGAACAATTTTACACATAATTAGCGAATTGACTATTCAATTACTTTCACAACAACGAGTCTGTGGTGCAACAAGCATGTAATTAAATATATTCCCATATAAACTCATATACGAGACATGTCTATCGGATCTATTAGAGTTATGATTAATGTTGACTTGAATTTGGACACATCTCTTTTAGTTTAACGTAGTTAGAGGGTTTAGTGTAAGTCTATTGAATGTAATTGCGATTCATGATGGGAGGACCTATTAAATCTTTTGTATAAATATTGGGTTGCCTTTCTATTCTTTGTACTAATTCGGCTTGTTCCATTAATAGCTGTCACTATCCAAGGAGAGAAAAAGACTTATTTCTTAATTATTGTGCTTGTGGTACTTCTGATTTGTGATTTTTTTTTTTATTTCAGGAACTTGGTTTGTAATACAAATCTTCAATGATTCAATCAAGCACACATCTTAAATTTTCTATCCACATTATATTGTAAATTTTAGATTATTATATTACTTTCAATTCATTTATAAATAGGCCTAAAATATTTATCGTTTGGATTGCAATATATGCCTATCTGATTAATTTGAACTTAATATTCCTACCACATGTCACATATATATTTAGGACTTATTTTTAAAATTCAGTTTTCTTGTATGATTAATTATGAACGAATCATGATTTATAATGGCCATAATTTCTCATTTAATTATTATAAATTAGTTATACTTAGACCTATAAAAATATATGCATATAATATATAATAATTACTTTCAGTACTTTTCTACTTTTGGCATATATTTGTATTTCATATGCGTGATTGAGCAATTCATTTTTACTTTTTTGAGAAGTTTGTAAGTGGAATGAGTAGTTCTATCAAAGTAGTTTATTTATTCTATCTTGTGAATTTTCTAAATTTGTAGAAGAGTGTATATACCGAATTAATGTGTGAAAATATGTCTGAAGGGGGTTATTGCATGTATTAATTTGAAAACCAAATTGATATTTGTAGTGTCCTGCTCAAAAGAGATCATTGCATGTATTGATTTGAGAATTAATATGAAATATTTAGTAGAGAGTGAATAGGTGTAGAAAATTTACTTGTCCAAAAGGATGAATTTTTCGAAAACTTATATTGTCTTGTTCATTTTATATAGAAAAGACCTACTATATGTTATATTTCTTACCCAATGGGGGGTGTGCAAGTGATACATTGAATTCTCTTAAAAAATAAAACTACTTGTGTTTTAAGCTTATTTTATTAATTATTGTCCAATTTTACTCACATGTTTTAGGCTTATTGTGTTTATGCAATTTCTATTAATATGAATAATAATTTTTCCCCTATTGAAATTTTAAATGGTTCAAGTACTAAGAAGTGAAAACAAAATATAATTTATTTTGGGTATTGCTGATAGGTTTTGCTTTGCATGAGGATGAATCTACTACATTTGATAAAAAAAAAACTCTATGATAAGTGGGAGAGATCCAACTGTTTAAGTCTCATTACTATCAAAAGATCTATTTTTGAACACTTATTGAGTCGTTTTCCTAATACTTCCAATGCCAAGAAATTTTTTGTTGTTGTAGGACAAAGATGCATTATATGTAATAAGGTTGAAGTCGATAAGCTAATAAGTGAGTTGATGAGTATACAGTATGACCATATGGGAGGGACCAAGAAGTATATTCTTAAAATGGTTTACTATTAGTCCAATTAAAATATCTTGATATCTCTTTACCTAATAGCTACATTGTTCATCATGTCTTGAATGCCTTATCTATTGGGTTTAGCCAAATCAAAATTGCTTATAATGCTCAAAATAAAACTTAATTATTAATAATCATATTACCAAGTGTGTTATTAAGAAAGAAAAACCTAAGAGAGAAAACGGTAATGTTGGCTTTCTAATATCTCATTTCAAATCTAACTTCAATAAAGGCTTTAGTAAACTTAACTATTTTGCTCCTAAAAAGAGTCAAGACTTTAAAAGGCATGGTATTCATCATGTTATAAATATGGGAGGTTCTAATGATGTCATTAACAAAACTGTCAAATATTTTCTTTGTAGAAAGATAGGTTATAAAAGATCTGAATATTCGATAAAAAAAATTACTATAGTAAAATATTGTAACAAGGCTGCTGTAGCAAATTACTTTAGTAGGATTATTCCTAGCATTTTTTAAAGAAAATGTCAGAAATATTCTAGACATTTTCTTCTCAAAAATACTAAAAATTCCAATATTTTTTTAAAAATACAGCCATATTTTTTTACCAACATTTCTCAACTGCCTTTTCTTTTCCCGATATTTTTTCCCAACATTTCTTAAGCTCCAAGAAAAAACACTAAAATTTTTTTCGATGTTTTTGACACTATTAGGGATATTTTTGAAATGCTGAAAATACCTCCAAAAAGTGTAGGATTCTAGATTTTCATCTTGGTTAGAAAAGAAAATGGATCTCAAGGTAATTCACTAGCTCTTGTCTATTTTGAATCCAATTTTGGTTAATGCCCATAAAAATTCATAGTGGATTGATAATGGGGCTACAACCCTTGTTGTTATTATCTTGTAGAGGTGAACCAAACAAAGAACAAGTGAGTCAGAGTCCAAGATAAGAGTGGTTAATTATCTTGATGCTGATGTTAAGTTTATAAAAGTTGTTAGCTTAAATTTAGAGCGTAATTTAATTTGATTTTGATTCTTATTTTGGATAAACTTAGTTATTTTGTTAGTTTTGGTAATCTAGAATTTGAAATACTTTTTCAATCTCAAATTGTAGGTTATGGTGTTTTAGTCGATCATTTGTATAAATTATATTTAACCACCAATAACAAATATACCTGATTCACCATCAGTTTCAGTCCGAGAGACTCCTCAAAATTAGATATGGTAGGTAATCTTTCCATCAATATGCAAGAGAAAGAAAATGTGAAGTAGACCATCGAAACTCTCCAGCTGTAACCGCTCCAACACCCAAGTTAGTCAATAGCCAAAAAATAAAAAGTGGATCTAGGAAATTAGAATCAGTTCTTTACCTTCATGAGTCCTTTGATATTTCTGATGTGTCAAGACGGTTTGACGTATCTGAAATTTCTTTATCTCAACTAAAATACTTGTTAGATCTTTCGTAACTAACTATGATGAATCCCATATTTCTCGAGAGTGCCTTTTAGAGGACAAAATATCTTTTAACTACTTGGATTGTCAACCAAACTATTATCATTTGGGACACTGAACTACATGGCTCATCTTGGGACAACTGCATATTAGGCTCACTGAGCTACGATTGCCTTATGAACGGGTTTGTCTTGAGGCTTTGGTCAGCCTTGCTCTAGGTTCATTTTTCAGGTTTGATTCAGTTGGTGTAGTGTATCATCAGTGCTCAACTCTGAGTGTGAATTCTCTGACTTAGCGCATGGAATTAGCTCGACCTTCTACCAACTTAATGCGAACTGCTAACTACTATAATTTCTTAGAAATCGAGCCGTTACCTCAACAAATTATACAAAATTATCAAGGTTTACTCCTTCTCAAGGCTAAGCTCTGAGTCATCGATCTAGTCGCTGAAATATTATATGAGTACAACACATTCATTGTCACCTTGAACCATTTAGTGTAGTTTAGATTAGATGCGTGACATGCATCTCTTATGATTCGATGATGAATTTGAATTCCTACCTCTTGTTTTTCAATGGCTTGGATTGAGGCACATAAAGGTCATCCATATATTTGGTAGGAGGTATATATTGGCCTCTTCATCCCCAATTCTCGTTTTTTAGCTCTCTAATCCCTAATATCTTCTCCCTCGATGATCTCTATGCCAATGCCTCTCCAGCATCCACTAATGCTGCTATCCTTATGTCTGTATCGGTGCCAATAGTGTTTCTTGCATTTGGAGCCACCAACATCACCAAATCAAGCTCTACAACCACCCCTGTGGTGGTTGTTGTGCCTCACATTCTTCCCATGGCCGCTTGAATGGACCTCGACAAAGCTCATAAGTCCTTTAGCTCAACCGTCATGTTTTGGCTCAAATAGTGGATGTTCCTTTAGGGCTTAGATGGTTCAACATCAAATGTAGACACTCAATGACCCATAGCACTTTAGGATTAGCCATCCCTGGGGTGGTCCCATGAATCACCTCAAGTATGTCTCATGGTTAAATAAGCCTTTTAATGAACTGAGCCTGACTAGGTATTTGCATTTATGATAGATATTCCTAAATTTGGAAAAAGCTCTACACCAATTCGAATTTGGATCATTGAGTCTAATCTTCGAGAAAAACCAATTGAGCACCTTGTAAAGGTGTACTTTTTGGATGGCACCATGGTGGACATTTGGGGGTTAGAGGATGAGAGCAAAAAACTCAAGAGGTAGTTTAGTTTTTTGTTTTTTACTTTTTGGGAGATATTTGGGTGAGATTTTAGATATCCTGTAGATGACCTTACCCCAGACCTCTTGGGAAACTTGTATCTTACCCCAAATTAGCATCCCAAAACTCTATGAAATTCATTACAACCTTTAGGAACTTAGCCAAATCTAAGGGCATTATCCCTACCTTTGGCATGTTTCAAGATACCTTCACAGCTATAAGGGGTGAAATACCGAGAGTAGATAGTACTTTGCTCCAAAGAAAAGGTTAAAAATTTTTGTGCCCAACCCTTCTTTTATTCACTTCTAAAAAATACCACCTGAGTGGGGTAACCCAACAGACGATCGAACCAACCCTAAGATCCTGTCAAGGCACATAGGCTTTTAATATCCTAGGTTGGGGAGTGCAAAAAAGTTAGGTCAAGGCACAATTGGTCCACTAAGTCTTATCTTAGCAAATATGATTTATTGGTGACTCATTAGCCTAGTATGCAACAATCCAATTCTTTGGGCTTTACTAACACAAACTAAGCCAATACTGATTGATTTATTGGTTTGTGTCTTGAATAGGATTGGACCAAATCACCTTCATAAATGAGGCACTTAAAAGAAGGGTTGGTGCCCCCTGAGTCCAACCTACCCAACCATTGAGGAAGAAAAAGGGTTTGGTAGAAGGGGCGGTTAAACCTTCCCAAGAGCGGGAGGCTCCAGGGGCAAAGAAGAGGAAGGTTCTTCAGTCAGTGAGAGTAGCAGCCAAGCAACTCGGTGAAGTGAAAGAAAGAAGAAGAGGAAGGAGGTGACTTCTTGGTTTGCTCCTCTCATTGCTTCTTGTGATAACCCCCCACAACTAGCTAAGTCATTCAATCTCCCGACCCCACTCTACCTAGGTCCCATCTGAGCTATATGCCAAGGGGGTTCCTCCTAAACTGAAGGTTGTGATCAATCTATCAATGACCCCATCACCCACACCTCAGCCAACTATATCGACTCTAAGCTCCATGGGCCATCATCTAGGAAACGAGGTGGGTGACCTAAGTACAAAGGAGTACTTTGAGTTAGATCTTAGTCTGGACCTTAACTCACCAACCATGATCTTCCTAGATAATAAGCTCCTTATGGAGGGGGTCCTCAATTGTGAAAGGGTATGTATTTCACCTTTTTTCTTAATTTGCATACTCCCATATATGTGTCCTTATCCTAACTTCTGGTTTTGATCCAAGCTCTGAAAACCTTCTACCTGGTTGAGTAGAGGTTCTTTGCCTCTCAACGAAAACTCTCTGAGCTTCAAGTTAAGGTCACTTCGGCCAACTTCAAGGTGTCTTTAATTCAATCTCAGATAGCTGACATCCAACTAGACGCACAAAAGACCAAGGATGACAAGGCCAAGGCAAAGGCAATGAAGAGGCTAGTTGAGGACACAACTAGCCTAGGCCAAGGTAGACAAATTGGCAACCAAGAAGGCTGATGTTGAGGGAAAGCAAAAGCTAGGTGAGCTCCATGTTTAGAGGAAAGATGAGCTAAAAAAGGCTCCTGAGAATGCTGTAGCTAAGTTATCTTATAGAGCAAAGGCTTTATGCAACTCCTTATCCAGGTAAAGACTTCGGTAGTTGTTAAGTTCAAGTCAAGTGTTGAGAACCTCCAGTCCAGATGTCAGCTTTTGACTTAAAGTCGAGGTTTTTGTACCTTAGTTGGATTTCCAACCCATTATCAAATTCTTGTACCTCGAGTAAGCTCTTGACTTAGGACCGAGATTTTTGTGCTTTGGTTGAGTATGTGACCTAGAGGTAAGGTCTTATGCTTTGGATAAACACTTAACTTAGAATAAGGTCTTTATGCCTAAGCTGGGTGCTTGACTAGAGTCATAGTCTTGTTCCTCTAGTAAGCCCTTAACTTAAAGCTGAGATCTTTATATCTTGGTGCGTGACCCAGAACCGAGGTATTATGCCTCTAATAAGCTCTTGACTTAAGGCCAATATCTTTGTGTCTTGGTTAAGTGTGTGATCCAAAATCAAGGTCATGTGTCTCGAATAAGCTCTCGTCTAAGAACAAGATTTTTGTGTCTTGGTTGGGTATGTGGTCCAAAGTCAAGGTCTTGTGCATCAGGTAGGCTCTTAAATTAGAGTTGAGATCTTTATATCTTGATTAAGTGTATGATCTAGAGTCAAGATCTTTGTGTCTTGGTTAAGCACGTAACCTAAGGCCAATATCTTATACCACAAATAAGTTTCTGACTTAGAATTGAGGTCTTCTTATCTTGATTGGATGTGGGACCTAGATTCAAGGTTTTGTATTTCAGATAAACTTTTAACTTAAAATTAAGATTTTTATGTCTTAATTGTGTAACTTAAAATTAAAGTTTTGTGCATTGGATAAGCTCTTGACTTAGGATTGAGGTCTAATGCGAACATTCCTAATAAGATTGATTAATTTCTCCACTCAACAAGCGGTCTAAAATTGAATATGGACAATACAATTTTAGTCACCAAGTCAAGCAAGTTTAGTTAGATGAACTTGTATCTTTTTGAAGAATAATACAGCTTCATACTAAGCCCATTAAAAGCTCAGCTTAAGCTTATTTACAAATGAAGCATTAATAATAATTTTTTTCAAATATTCTTCTGTTTCAAAGATTATAAAAAAACATTCACAGATAATTTGCAAGCTAACCCTTAGATTTATTGTAAACAGACAAATTTGATTACCAAAATCATAAGAATTATCAGACAATTTTTTTTAGAATTGGCTTTTTTGAAACTCGCATACAATATTTGCTACTAACATCATAATTTACTATTAAACTTGGGCTTTTGCGAAGAAATAGCGAAAATCTAGCTTCAAAACTCGCAAAGCATATGAAAGGAAATCAGGAAAGATAATACTTGATAAAAGGAAGAAACCAATTGAAACAAATCTAATTTAACCAAGGTATGGTTGAAAATTCTTTTATAGAACAGTCGGGACCCGTACAATTGGTTAAGGAGAGACAATACGCGAGCAAGCCGCGAGGCAACAGCAGAGAACGAGACAATCGGAGAAAAAAGTACCAACATAAAAAATATATATAAAAATTTACAATTGGAGAACCATGACAGACGTCTGCTTATTTTGTACTTTAATTGGCCAATCTCCAACGCTCATAGTAATCTAACACAATTTTTTTTGTCAACTAATCTAAAACAAACTTAATTGTGTCTCTTCTCTCAATCTCTTCCGATTCTACCTCGCCTCTCTCATGGACTTGCACGACTACTTCCTCTTCCCCGTCGTCCTTATCTTTCTTCTCAATCACTACGCATCAACAAAGAGATACAGAAGAAAGTTACCCCCAGGGCCTTGGCAACTCCCAATCATTGGAAGCCTGCACCATATGATGTTTAGGTGCTCGACGCCTCAGCGGAAGCTTAAACACTTGGCGAGCAAGCACGGTCCTCTCGTTTACCTCAGGCTGGGCGAGCTCCCCACCGTTGTGGTCTCATCGGCTGAAGCCGCTGCCGAGATGTTCAAAACACACGACCTCTGTTTTGCCAATCGGCCCGACTCTACTGCCATGAAGATCATGAGCTATGATCGGAAGGACTTGGGCTTCAGTCCCTATGGGGGATATTCGAGGCAGATGCGCAAGATCTGTGTCGTGGAGCTGTTGAGCGCCAAGCAAGTTCAGTCTCTTTTCTCGGTTCGCAAAGATGAAGTGGCTGAGCTCATTAGCTCCATTCGCTCGGAGGCCGCCGGTGAAATACCCATTAACCTCACCAGGAAGCTAGGGGCATTCACTAGTGGCTTCACCCCGAGGGCGGCTTTTGGGAAGAGAAGTTTGTACTCTGAAGAGTTCCTCTCCACTTTCAATCAAGTGAAAAAGCTGTCCACAGGTTTGGACATTACTTATTTCTTTCCTTCCGGTTGATCGGCGTGATCAGTGGCACAAAGCGCAAGGCGATGCGTTTGCAAAGGACCTTCGATCGCATCGCAGAGAGCATCCTCAAAGAACACAGGGGGAGGATGATAAAGGACGATGATGGTGACGATTAGAAGGACCTTGTGTATCTTCTTCTACGGCGTCAGAAACAAGACGGCCTTGATTTCCCTCCTACTGACGACCACATAAAAAGCATCGTTTTTGTAAGACTCCTTGAGCTAACTTTCATGCTTAGTTCCTATATTTGTTTTGCTTGTACGTAGAGTGTGTTTGCCGGAGGGAGTGAAACCTCAGCCACCCTCATGGATTGGGCAATGACGGAGTGAAACCTCAAGTAATGGAGAAAGTAAAGGCCGAAGTTCGAGAGGCATTGCGAGGGAAGGAAGCGATGACCCAGGAGGATATACAACAACTCAAATACTTGAAACTATTGGTCATGGAAAGTCTTTGATTACACCCACCGGGACCTATCATTCCAAGAAAGTGCAGAGGCATGTGAAATAGGTGGATACGAGATACCAAAAAACGCCACCATGCATGTCAACGTATGGATGATTAGTAGAGATCCCCAATACTGGGACAAACCGGACGAGTTCTGGCCAGAGAGATTCGACTTTAAAGGGGCCAACTTTGAATATATTCCATTTTGGTCGGGGAGAAGGATGTGCCCAGGAGTGTCGTTTTCGATGGCCGTTGTGGAGATTGCTCTTGCACAGCATAAATATGGGTTTGATTGGAAGTTGCCGGAAGGAGTGGGAGGTGGAGACGTGGACATGACTGAGGTTGCAAGGTCAGATTGGCGACGGAATCAGAACCTGTTTGTGCATGCCATTCCTGCTTCACTAGATTGTGCTATCTAACTACAATGTTTGTAGTTGTATGCTATGTTTCGTACGTACAATGCGTCATGCGCCTTTGTTGCCTCATTTCTTATCACTTGTTAGCAGCATGGGTTTATCAAGACATTATCTGGCTATTTAATTTTTAAGCTAAAACATTTTGTTTCGAAGTTAACTCCCATAAGAGAAGATTTTCCTAGCCCTCCAGCGATTGGTAACACAAGTCTAACACAAGAAAACAGGAAGAGAACTACAAAATGATAGCACACGAAGCCGGAACGCAAATTTCACTATTTCTAAAATGCAACACATAATCCTAACCATCTACTAGATCACAAACCGATATGTTCTCAGCCACGATACAAATTGGGTGAAATCAGTTACAAAGTTGGCCAATGCATACATAAAAAGCTTCGTAATTTGGTTTTTCTTTAAATTTATCGAGCCAAGTCTTTGACACTGTTGGTTTATAGAATTTAAGACGCAATCAACAACGATATGGATTTCAAATGGGAATTAATATTAGCTTGCGAACCTTGCAAAATGTTATTTACGCCAATTAATATTCATATTTGACACAGAAAAATGTTATTATGTAAATCAATCGATACTTAAGCTGCATAATGGAGTGGTGATTATGCTTGCAGGATAGCTTGATGAGACTCATAGTGATGAGATAGTCTGGCGAGACAGCTAAATAAAAATCACGGTGACGAGATTGCTTGAAAAAATAAATGGATAAGACTCATAGTCTCTCTAGTTAACAGACGAGAACTATGGTGGTGAGATAGTTTGAGAAAGCCGATGAACGTGACCTAGAGGAGAACCTATCTAACAATACAACATTTCTCACTACTTTGCTGTTAGCATAATATCGGAATAAGAAAAATTAGCGCCGCTATAATTTTTTCAGTACTAATTTACAGCGCTGATCAAGCACCGTAAAAAATAGCGTCGCAAAACTTTTACCAACGCTACACAAATGCACCGGTATTAATTTTGAATAGCAACACTAACAAGAAACCATTAATGGCCTTATTTTGTTAACGCCGCTATATGGTAAGTTTACAATATTAAAAACCCAAACGTGCTCCTGAGTTTCCTCGTGGTGATCATTATCGTGCCCTGACAACAAAACTTCATAATCAAACCATTCTTCATGAACAAAAGAAATTTGTCTTTACAACGAAGCGAGAAAAAACTATGAGACTTTAAGATGCACAACACCAATATCTACCGGCTCCGCCTTCAGCTTCACCTCCCTACAAGACCACCGTCCTGCCATTCCTCAGCGACGAGCTCCCCTATTTCTTGCAGTACTCTTGCGATTGGACCACCTTCCTTCTCAAGATGTCATAGATCTCCTTCACAACTGTCTCAAAGGCGGTTTTTACATTGGATGAATCCAGCGCGGAGGTTTCCACGAAAAAGAGACCGTGCGCCTCAGCCAAAGCTTTGCCCTCGTCGGTGATCACCTCCCTTGCATCCTTCTGGTGCGTCTTGTTGCCCACCAGAATGGTCACAACGTTCATGTCTGAGTGAGCTGCAATAGCTGCCACACAATGTCAAATATGGCAAGCTATACAATCAAAATTGCTCTAATGTAGCACTTACTGTGCAATTCATTTAGCCATCTGCCAATGCTGTCGAATGCCTGTCGCCTGCTGATGTCATATACTACCAATGCTCCAACAGCACCCCTGTAGTATGCAGATGTCACAGCTCTGAAATGCTCCTGACCTGCAGTGTCCCATATTTGCATCATTCTCTACCCGTGCAACCATCTCCTTTCAATGCTTTAAAAAATACTTAATTATGCTCCAAATAACCACCAACTCCACTGGTAAAATTGACACATTAAACCAATGGTACATAATTGTCTCAAATTGTTAATTGTTGAGAAGTTATTAGTTCAAGTCTTAAGTGGATTCATCGTATTCATCTGCTCAATGTAGATGAACTGAAATTTGATTTCATCCCTACAGTTTTTATACCTTGTACACCCTTGTTTACAGACAACCATGAGATGAGGCTTTCAATTGTAACAAAAACCATAAGAACATGATTCCAATAAGAAGGTAACAAACCATGAAAAGTTCACTTGTAACAAAATTTTTGATTCAGTATTGCTACAAATTTTATTAGAAGAAGCTAATCTCCGGTTTCATTCCTACTGTATTTGTGTCCTGAATTTCCAATAAATTCCTCATTCTTTGTTTGCACTTCATAATAATAACCAAAAAGATATGATTGGAAAGAAAGAGGTGTTTTCTCAATTTCAGTTTCTTCTGTAAATTTTCATATATATATTGGCACATGCTATATAGTTCAAATATCCATTTGAGCAGAACTGACAGATTGAATATGAAATGCAAAATCAAATTAGATTCTTAGATTGTGAACCAATTTCATTCGGGCTCTAGGCTTGGCATCACAAAAGGCTGGGGTCCAAGAAGCAAGATGATGTCTTCTTGATGGCGTAATGGTATAAGGTGGGAAACGAAGAAGTGATCTGCTCTAAAATCATTCAAAGAATCACAACAAAGCCCATTCTATCACATCCGATGCCATGAAATTGAATCCTTTTGAGGAACGAAGATGAAGACCTGGCTGAGAACGAAGAGGAGCTGCCGAGCTTGAACCGAAGAGGAGAAAGAAGATTTCTTATTCCTCCGAACCAAAGAGCAACAAAACCTCGAACAAACTTGGGGAAGAAGATGGCACGACGGGGCTGGATTCAGCGGCGACAGTAGAAGACACGGTGGCTCGAGGAGACGGCCGCCGGCAGGCCAGATGCAGTCGGAGGGCTCGCCAAAGAAGAATCAGGGATAAGCCTTTCGTGTTAGTGCCTTGGATCGCACTGGGGTCGGGTTTTGAAGTATCAATGTTGGCGCTAACCAAGTTAGCGCCAACATTGTCTGGACATAGCTGGCGCTCAGTTAGCGCTGACATTGTTTGTACTTTGCCAATGCTAAATAAGTTAGCGCCGATATTGTTCAGACTTGTGTCCCATATATTAACTGGCATTCAGTTAGCAACGGTAAGTTTCAAATATTTTTTGGCGCTAATTTGAAGAGGTGACAATATTTTCTCATTTTTGGCATAAAAATATTAGTACCAGCAATGTTTTTTTTTTTTGTAGGTGGTCTTATTAGCACTAATAATATTTTATTATTTTTGATATTAAGTTGGTAGTTATTGGGTTTTGAGTATTTTGAATTCGAATTAGAGTTTGAGTTAAAATAAAAATTCAAAGTTGAATTCAGACTTATAGCTGATTTATAATATTAAGAATTGTAATTAAAATAAAACTCAAACTCAATAAAAATTTATAAATATACTATAATACATAGGATTTAAGTGTAGGATAGTACTGAGGTTGAATTACAAAAAAATACAAAGATAGGAATAGAGAGAAGTGAAAAAAAGATAGTATCAGCTCTTGTGTGTGGATCTTTCTAGTATTTCTCGGTGATCTCTTGTGGTAGTTCCTCGTGGTGTTCTCTTAAAAATTCTCTCTGAAGGTGGAGGTATTACCGAAACTTATTAAAAAAGTTTAGTTAAGTGAGAAAGAGTACAATCTTTCTTATAAACTCTTGTAAAGGCTTTTAATAGTGGATCTCTCGCTTTCCCCGTGAACGTAACCTGACTTTAGGTGAACTATGTATATCGCTGTCTTTTCTTGTTATTTTTTTTATCGTACATTACTTCTCGTTTCTTTTATTATTTGAGAAAAGGTGATTCATAAATCTTCCGCTGTAAATTCCAACAATTAGTATTAGAGCTTAAGAGCAAACAACTAAGATAGCAAAGTCTTTACTCAAGGTGGAGAAGTTTGATAGTAAAATAAATTTTATTTTATGATAGAAAAAAATAAAGACGGTTATTATTTATCAAGGTCTACAAAAGACGTTAAAAGATAATAAAAAGAGACTAATAAAGATAAGCGGTGAAAATTGGGAGAAGATAGATCAAAATGTATTGAATTTAATTATTTTAAGTATAACTGATGAGGTTTTGTATAATGTCATTGATGAAGAAACGACAGTAAACATTTAGACAAAACTTGAGAAGTTGTACATGTCAAAAAGCCTTACGAACAAGTTTTACCTAAAATAATAGTTGTACGAACTACGTATGAGTAAAGATACAACTATATTATATCACCTGAATACCTTCAATAAGATTATCAATGATTTGCTGAAAGTTGATGTGAAGTTTGAAGAGAACGATAAGACGCTGATTCTCTTGATGTCTCTTCCTACTTCGTACGATCATATTGTAATCATAATTCTTTATAATAAAGAAACTCTCAAGATGAAAGATGTGACAGCTAGTCTTTTTTCTAATGAGAAAAAAAGAAACTCCAATATTGATAGGAGTTTAATAAAGGATTGGTAGCTCAAGAAAGAGGAAGATTAAGATAATGTGGAGAAGGCAAGTAACGATCTGAATCAAAATTGAAGGCGAAAGTACAATGTTATTCATGTAAGAAGTATGGTCACATTAGATAGTATTGTCCTGAACGTGAGAAAATAGAGTCTTCCAATATTGCGACAGTAATAGTGGATGATACTTCTGAGAATAGTGCGGATGAAAACGTTCTTCCAGCATCCACAGAAATTGGCATTTCTAGCGAGTGAATTTTAGATTCTAGTAGTTCTTATCATATTTGCTTTAGGAAAGAATGATTTATTTCTTATGAGAAGAATAAGAAGAAATGTATTGTTTAGTTAGACAATAATTCGACCTGTGAGATCGCCGGTGTAGGAACAGTCCAAATCTAGATGTTTGATGGAGAGATTCATACTCTTACTGGGGTGAGGCATGTCCCCAAAATATGGAAGAATCTAATTTTACTTAGTGTACTAGACTCAAAAGGCTGCAATTATTCAGCGAGAGATGGAGTCATAAAGGTGATATGCGATGTTAGAATCCTGATGAAAGGAGAGAAGTGCGGTAATATTTATCGATTAGTAGGGAATACCATTGTAGGTGGAGTTTTGATGGTTACAGTTGTGAACAGAAAGTATGATACTTAGAGTGATTTAACGGGAGATAGACGTTCTTCTCGAGTTATTTTTACAATAGAAGCAGACACAGATCATCCGAAAGACTTTCAAAAGTACAAGACTGTAGATATGAAGAGCGAATTTGAGGTTGACATGAGTTCACGTCTTGCGATTAGCTGAATAAGCTAGTAACCCAGGAGGTGGGGCTGGATGAGAGATGATGGCTGAAGCTGTGTGATGATTGCACGCTTGAGTTCAAATCAAGGTGGAGATTATTGAGTTTTGAGTGTCTCGAACTCAAATTAGAGATTGAGTTAAAGTAGGAGTCCAAAGTTGAATTCAAACTTATGATTGATTTGTAATATTAGAAGTTATAATTAAAGTAAAATTCATACTCAATAAAAGTCTATAAATATACTATAATATATAGGATTTAGATGTGGGGTAATGTTGAGGTTGAATTAGAAAGAAATAGAAAGAGAGGAATGGAGAGAATAGAGAGAAGAGAAAGGGAAAGAATGTCAACTTTCGTGTGTGGGTCTTTCTAATATTTTTCAGTGGTTCCTCATGGTGTTCTCTTGGAGATTCTCTCTGAAGATGGAGGCGTTGTCGAGACTTAGTAAAAAAGTTTAGTTGAGTAAGAAAGAGTACAGTCTTTCTTTTAAACTTTTGTAAAGCATTTTGATAATAGATCTTTTGCTCTTCCCGTGGACATAACCAGATTTTGGGTGAACAATGTATATCGCTATGTATTTTCTTATTATTTTCTTTTATCTTGTATTATTTATTGTTTCTTGTGTTATTTAAAAACAAGGTGATTAATAAATATTTCACTGCGAATTCTAACAAGTAGCTGCCATTGATCAAATTTTTTGACGGTGCTTCCTCTAATGCCAAATGTAAAGCACCGATAATGCTAGATATTATTGCAAAGTAATGACTAAAAGTCAAAATCAGAATTGAACAATGACTTGGCAAATTCCAACAAGATGGCCCTTTATTCTCGTATTTTCTTTTTGACCATTTCATTCCCTATTAATGCTTATTTGTCATTGATGGGGGAGATGTTCAACGAACTAGTCTTTGAATAGGTCCAATTTGGCTCAACACATGTAAATTCAACAATCGACCTACCTTGCAATACTTCAAAATAACTGTATGCTAGATCGACGTCTTGACAACCCACCAAGCCCTAGTAGCTCAACCACTTTATTGGCTTAACAAACCTCAGAGTTACTTGTAATGTTAGCAATTTGGCAACTCTTTTGGGCCACCTAGATATGTCATTTGCTTTGCATATCTCGATAGCCACTATAGAATAATCTACACTACAAGAAGATAAACTCACAACTGCATTAAAGGCAAAGATCTTGTATAACAAATCGCATTCATTATCATAATCTCAATCATGAGATCTCAAGGACACACATAAAACCTCTAGAGCATGTCACTCTCACCACTAATGATAAGTACTTCAATTGCAAATTACCATAGATTTTTAGCAACCTTTCACTAATAAAGAGTTGCTCAAATATTAACTCAAGAGTCCACAAACTCTTCAATCTAGAAAATTGAAGAAGCATATGCCTCTTCAAATATAAAATTCTAAGGCCAACCTTTGGTAAAGGGTTTAGATCACCTTGATACGTATGTGCCTAAAGACTCATTAGCAAACATCCTTTCATGAACTATTGTGGCATCTTTTTCCTACAAGCACTAATCCGCTCAAGTACCACCATCACAACCACGGCACAACTCTACATTATATATTTCTCACATAAGCTATAGGCCCCTCATAAGTAAGCCCAAGGCAATTTGTAAGTCATAGGTCTCTTATAAGCTTTAGACTAGCATAAGTCCGCACGAGAGTAAGCACCCACATGGTATATTATTGGATCAAAGAACTGTCTTGACTTGATCATTAGAGGGTTTCACTAGAGGCATCCCCTCTAGCCTAGACTTCTTGCATGACATGGGTCGAAGTCTGTATAGCTAGGAGGCAGAGCATAAACCAACTATTACAGTAACTAGAAAATCATCTTTTTGTCCTCAAGTATTGCATCAACCTCTAAACTGGAACCTACTTGGGACACTCTTCTTCATCTTTCAATATAAACAAAGGGCTAGTCCACCACCACTTTTAGTTTTCTTCTCCATCATTTGATGATAGAGGAAGAGACGCGCGCCAGCTGTCACCATGCATCAAGCAAGCATGACACGTGAAAGATAGGCACCCCTAAGCAAATCTCTTAATGAAAACTCCATGGATTCAGGAAGGGTGGAGACTTCAGTTGCAAGCGTCCTGCGCTAACTCACGCCTACTCAAGCGAAGAGAAATAGGAGCCCATCATATGAAGGTTGGGCAATCCCAATAGATTCAACTGCCATCAGAGAAAAGCTACTAAAATGAGTGTATTGTTTAAGAATGATAGCTCTAAAGACTAACAAAAGGCTTGTCTAAGAAAGGTCCTCCAAAGTAATTCTCTTCATTTTTGACATAAAATGTTCATGACTTTATTGGAAAGACGTGAAATGTGAGTAATGCCGGTATCACTAATGTTTAGTTTTCAAAATTGTGATGATCAATGCTGTATTCAAAATTTTAATGGATGTCTGGGAAGAGACATTCAGAAACAGAAAAAATGATTGTAACTCCTGATGTCAATGGACTGCTCTGGAAGCAAAGTGTGACATGCTGGAGAAATGTTTTAAGTCATGATGTTCGCATTCTTCTTAGATTTACCAAGAACATATAACAATTGGGTGTTTCATGAGGGATTGTTTTCCATGTCAATCACAGTTTTCATTGTTACCATTCTGAGACAGGTACAAATAGAACTCAAATGTTCTTGTAAATTTGGTCCTTTAAATTGCTCAAATTTTTAAGGCTAAAAGCAGGTGGGTATAGTCCTATCAAATCTCCATTGATATTCTAAAAGCGGTTGGTATGTTTAAAGTATTTCATTTTTGGCGTTGATTATATTTTGGGTTTGGATTGAATCTATTCAAGTAGTTGCTGGCGTCTGAATCCGAATATGGCTTCATAATTTTTGCTAAATTCAATCCAAAATTTTCAACCTTGCGTCTCAAAATCTTGAAATCCCATTCATTTAGGATCAGACGAATAGTGCCTCTCATCGAAACGTGTAAAAGATCATGTTTCAAAATCTTCAGAAGAGATGAGGATTATACGACTTACCAATTGAATGGACATATATGATGTATACATATTTACCTAAATCTCAGAAGTAAAGATATTTTAAATATTTAATATAATTTTTTCATATTATATTATTAATTTCTACGGCTTATTATTTGAAAGAGTTGAGTAGCTTCTACATTGGCAATTCATGTCTGAAACTTAGATCCAATTCAAGCAAATAAGGATAAAGATTTTGCCTTCTGGTTCTTAACGAATTTGTATCTATTTTTGTCTAATAAAAGCAGATAATACATAGATATGTCAATGATACCTTATCCCAAAAAAGATATGTCAATATCAGGTCTGAATTCAATCGGCTCTCAGACCTACATTCTGTTTTTTAATTGAAGGGCATTCCATGAACTGGAGCAACACTCCAAGGTGCACACTGAGAAGCCAGAAAAGTACCAAAACAATTCAATGTTCCATTTGAGAAACAGGGATTGAGAACAATGGCTGTTTGATCTGATAAAACAATATTCATCAGAAAGCATAACGCAGGTATTGATTTCTTTCTAGAATTAGGTAGGCATATCATAGTTCACGACAGCAGCTAGTACTACTTCCTGCATAGCAATCAATTTGTAGCAAACACTCCAATTGAAAAAATTTCACTTTAGAGTACTAATTTACAGCTGGAGAACAGGGCACGTCAGAACAAGAGCTAACACAAAAATTCTGGCGTTTGGGATTACAATCACCTCAATGGAGCTCTGGCACTCATGGATGAATGATAGCTCGTGCTTCTCTGCTTCCGATAAGATGTATAAACATCATCATACTGGCTAATCTCATTCGGGTCTGCTGTAGCTCCCAGCCCCAAACGCCCTGAGCTGCTAGATCCAGGTTTTCGATCAATGCTCCCATCAGCCTGCATGCCAGTCTCAGGGTTGGCTTGGTGCAAGCTTGGAGGGGGAGGGATACAAGCCCCACCTCTGCGAACATGAGGCTCCTGCTCACACTCATCATCTTCAGCATTGAATTCAGATGCCTTCATGGGCCCTTCTGATGGGTTCACCTCTCCAATCTCCTTGAAGAACCTAGAGACCCTCTCGAGAATTTCAGAAGGGGGCACTGTTGAAGGTGGAATCACAGTAGGGATGTCAAGAGGACTCAGAGGGGAGTATGGGACACCACTGCCTATCTGCATCTTCCTGACCATGCCGGGTATAAGGCCAGGGGGGAAGAGAGGGTAGGGTGGCGGTGCTTTGTCGGCAACATTGGCAGTTAATGGAACAGCCGCAGGTATTGGAAGGGCTCCTGGAAAAGGTGCCTGAGCAACAGGTGGGTAGATGCCAGCTGGCAGCTGGTTTGAGAGAAATGGCTGATTCACAGAAGCTGCAAACAGTGGAGTGCCTGAGCTGGGAGGCAATTGTTTCTCAGGTTCACCTTCTAGAGACCCTGGTGTAGGGTGTGCCTTATTATCTGGCTGCCATTGAGGTGGTGTTTGCTGCAGTCCTGCAGATTAAAAGAATAAAAACATTATTAGCACATTAATCCACTACTTAATGGTTCCATGTGGTCAGACACTTCTAGGCCTTTCTCCACGGTGCCTAGACTACTATTGCTGCCTAATCTCTACATTGGTGTAACTTATACATTAATACAATCAAATGTATTAAATACTAACAGATATGGAAATTAATTATAACACTACAATAGTTCATTGGATTTACATGTGTTCATATCAAATATAACTAGTTAAAGCAATCGGTGTACAGATTTTCATAAATTATCATATTTAACACCAAGGCTTTCACCTACGCTCACCTAGGAGTTTTGACTACCTAGTGCCACATGCACATGAAACTTTAACTTTCAACAGCATAGTAGCCCATCTCACTAATAAATTGACTTGTACATCAAATACTAAAGAATTGATGCACTGCAAAAACAATGAAGGTTCAGCATACAGAGTAAAGCAATATCAAAGGAATTATAAAAATGAGGCAGAACATTGGAGGTGGAATGATTCCACAAACTGTGAAAGATTCCATAAATGTTTCTATGATCTCGTAAGTTGGTAACAGATGAAATAATATAGTTTCTGCATGGAAAACCAAATCCAAGGTAATAAGAACTAGGGTCATAAGCTTCAGAAACATTGGAAATCAATGAAGCATGAATGGACTCACATGCCAGTGACAGGATAATGTATAGAATTGTGGAAGCATAAAAATTCTGATTAAATAGAAACTGTTCAATAGGAAGAAAAGTTGGAGAAAGAGAGACAAGGATTATTTTCACTCAAAAGAAGAAGAAGAAGAAGAAGAAGAAGAAGAAGAAAACACTAGAAGAGACAAGCACTTGACAGAGAAGACTAGCTCATTTTGAGATGGACATATCTTAAAAATATAGATGGTGTCTCCGCAATCATAGACAATTCAGTGCTCCAAAAAATGTATTAAGTTGGGCAGTTTACATATTCCAAAAACAATCTATCAATCTTAAATCCACAATAAAGTACTGAAGCATCAACAACTCCCCAGATGTTGGCAAATGAACAATAGTCAACAGTACCACAAGGGCCACCCCTACGAGTATCCAAGTGTGTAAACATAACACTGCCAGGCCTGAATTCAGCCGAAATGCATTAAAACCAAGATTTTGTTCTGGCTGGGATCAGACGTAGGCCCAAACAAAGGTCCAATCAGGTCACAATGAATTTCTGTGCATGGATCAAGATTCAGTCTTGGATTGGGATGAGTTCAAAAATAGTGAAAGGCAGGACTGAATTCAACCCAAAAGCACTCAAGCTGATACACAGGCTCAAGCCAGGCGCAGACCAAACACATATGACCTAGGTTTTTGTTAACTTTCCTACCTCAGCTAGGAATTTATGCTGAGGGATAACTAGGATTTTGGGGCAATGATAAGGGAGACCTTTTGCGCTCTCTTAGTCTACTATTTTTCTCATTTAGGGAAGTTGAACATACATGCTTTTATAGACTTTTCCCGGACTTCTGCTTGACTCCCTACTCGGTTCCAAACTTTGACTAGGTTTTGGGCTTTAACACTAACCCAATTACATAAACAGTTTTTGTGCAATGATGAACCCAGATACTAGAACATCTGCAAGGCACTTTCCAGTACAATCATATTATGTCATGTATTATTCAGCTCATATGGCAATTAATCTCTACATTGTTCTTCAACACTCCTCCTCAAGTTAGGCAATAGATCTCATACATGCCTACCTTGCTTTTGATTTTATTCAACTTTTCTGATGGTAAGACCTTGGTAAATGCATCTGCTAATTGGTTTGCTGTTCTCAGATAGTTTAGTTTGATCTGCTACCTCTAAACTTCTCCTTGACAAAATGTAAGTCCACTCTACATGTTTAATTCCTTCATGGAACACTAGGTTATTTGCAAAAGTGAAGCCATGGTTGGTTATTTCATTCTGTTGGTTTTCTAACTAGGGATCCAAGCTCTGTTAACAAGGTTCTCAATCACAGTACTTCACATGTTGATACAGCTATTGCTCTATACTTAGCTTCAGCACTTGATCTGCCACTACATTCTGGTTTTTATTTTTCCATGCAATTGGATTGCCTATAAGTTGTATACACATAACTATGATTGATCTTCTACCATTTGGTGAGCCAGCTTAGTAAATATCTAAATATGCTCTTATTTCAGTGTTTCATTGTTCTTACACTATAACCCTCACCATATTTTCTTTTGAGATATCTCAAGATTTGATAAATTACTTCTATTTCTTGAATTTTGCATAAACTGACTGACCATGTTTGTAACTTATATTTAGTCTTGTAATAATCAAGTCAATCAATTTTCCAACCAGCCTTCTATACATTTTAAGGTCCTCAAGCAGCCCCTATTGTTCAGCCAATAATTTGATATTCCTATTCATAGGTATCTTAGTTGTTTTCCTCCCTAACATACATGTTTCTTTTAACAGATCCAGCACATATTTTCTGTGTGTCACTAGTACATGTCTTGAATGTCACCTCAATTCTCATAAAATAGTACAATTTTCCCAAGTCCTTAATTTCAAATTTTATTTTCATAAACTCTTTAAGTCTTTATATTTCAGCTGTCTTGTCTCCATTAATTATTATGTTGCCTACATATATAAGAAAAATTATAATACTTTTTCCATTTTTCTTTATAAATAAAAAGTAGACGATCGGACTTATACTTAATGCATATTCTTTTACAGTTGTACTAAATTTCTCAAACCAAGTTCTTACATATTGTTTTAAACCATTAATTATCTTTCTTAACTTGCTTAAATGTTCTTCTATACTAATATTGAACCCAAGAGACTGTCATATAAACTTTTTTATAAGATCTCCATGTAAAAAGATATTTTTAATATCAAGCTAACACATCTTCCAGCCTATAATGACTGTTGTTGGGGGAGCCGAAAGAGTGTCGAACCGGAATAATATAGTGGATCGGACACCAAACCATCCCAAAAGCTTAAACTCATGGGATATGAGTCTTTTTCACTATATATATTGGACCCTATTTATTCAATATCCGATGTGAAACTAATTTATCACACCTGACATTGTAACAATCTCCCCTTTCAGGTGTGATTTGACCACATCGATTTTAACACTTTTAATCAAAAACTCTTTTACTCGACCAATTCTACCGTATAACCCATACCAATGGGTTTTTGTCTCATTTTTTTTATTTTTAAAGAAAAACTACCGTGCGACTCAATTCAATTGCACCATCACGGTAATTTCGGTCTTAAGAGTTTGCACAGCTTCGAACCTGAAGCTCTGATACCATTTGTTAGAGTCGAAAGAGTATCGAACCGAAATGATATAGTGAGCCGGACACCAAACCATCCCAAAAGTTTAAACTCATGGGATATGAGCCTTTTTCACTATATATATTAGACCCTATTTATTAAATATCCAATATAGGACTAATTTATCACACCTGACATTATAACAGACTGTAAGCGAGAGAACTACTTTAATCATATTCGTTTTAACTACAGGTGAAAGGATTTCAAACTAATCAATACTTCTTAGTGTATATTCTTTTACAACCAGCTTTGCTTTTCTCTAAATAGATCCATTGGCCTTTATTTTATTATATATTCATTTTTATCCTACAATGGGTTTATCTTTTGATTTTGGAACCACCTCTCATACACCATTTTTCTTAAGAACTTCCATCTTGTTCTCCATAACTTCTCTCCATCTGCTATTTAACAAGATTTATTATATTGTCTTAAGTATTTTTGTGGCTAATAGCTTCAAAACAAATAACTTATATGTTGAAGTCAATCGGCTATCAGAGATATATAACTCTTAGTCTGGCTCTTTTGTTTCTTGTAGAGGTATTAGAAGGTGAGGCTCCTGTTGACTATCCCTTTTCTCTTCCCTTGATAGACACAGGTGTTTTTTTCTTACTTTCAGCAGCAAGTAACAACAGGTCACTATGCATCAATAAAGAAACATCTTCTTCGTCCAAGACTGCAAGTATTTATTATTGTTTTTCACTTCTTCTAAATAGTAAGCTAAGCCTTACGATTATAGGATTTGCAATTTTTTTTTGTTTTAGAATATCCTAAAAATATGTATTTACCGACTTTGACTGTAACTTATCTCTTGTGGATTTATAATTATGAATATTACAAACACAACCAAATACTCTTGAAGATAAATAAAGGATTTTTTATCAAAACACAAGACACAAAGGATTTTAATTATTTAACAAAGATATAAGTGTCCTATTAATGAGAAATGATAATACGAGAATAAGATCATCCTAGAAAGATATTTGGATATTTTTCTCAAACAATAATGCCGTTGCTACCACCAAAAGATGTTGATTTCTTCTCTCGACAACCCTATTTTGTAAAATATAAGCACATGATGTTTGTGAATTAATGTTATACATTTTTAAATAATCTTGTAGTTCAATGCATATATACTCCTCTATTATCAGCTCCTAGTATCTTAAAACTTGCATTAAAATTATTTTCAACCTCTTTATGCAATACCCAAAAGGCTTCAAACATATCAAATTTTTTTCTTTAGGAGAAAAGCCCAAATTATAAAGTATTTATAATCATTCAATGAATAATTTTTTATCATCCAAACATCACTAATTATTTTGTAGCAAACATGAAAACTAATTATATTAAGAATTTTTGACAAATAATCATCTATTTGATGACGAATTTGAGAAAATTACCTATTTTATTACGATCAACAAACAATCATTTTGATTAAAATATTCAAAAATTATTCTAACTTAATTCGATTTTATCGATTAAATTTATATAAAAATATCAAATTATCCTCATTTCATTTTAGTTCAAGCAACTATTAAATTAATATAAAAATCACTTGCATTATCTTGATTTATATGAAAAATTGATTGTCTCGTGTTATAAAACTAAGGATATGAAATATAGTTTTGTTAATTCGATTGTCAAATAATTATTGATGAGCTATCCAAAACAAAACTAAATGAAATCAATTTGATCTTTTATATTAATTTAATATTTTAAATTGAATTAAAATAAATTTTTTAATATTTTAATTAGTATGATTTTTGTAAATTTATAATATAGGACAAGTGATTTTTCACTAATATTGATAAGGTAGATGGCTTTCCACAAATTCGTCACAAGACAAGTGGTTTCTTATCAAAAACTCTTATTAATTCTAAAAATATAAAAAAATTTGTGATGTTATTGACAATTTTTTATTATATAAATCTAGTCTAGGAAATATAATTTTAAGTATATGTGAAAATGGGTGACAATACCTATTGTACGATGTTATCTAACTATATCCTCTTCTTGAGTTAGCAATAGTTTTGGGTTTCATGTTCCAGGATCAAGTAGAGACCTTTGTCTATAGTACTCCACCAATCTACTTCCACATTAAAATATTTTGAAAAACACAATAAGTCAGTAAGAAAGTCTTACAATAATTCAATACGCTGGTTAGTTAACTAATGATAAACTGAATGAAAAGTTGGGAATCAATAGCACAAAAGACAAATCAATGGAGAATGTGTACGCTTTCTTTACTAACTATAAAAGAGAAAATCTCATTTGCAATGGTGACATATTTTAATATAGATGAATTGTTAAGTGTAAAGAAGAGTTTCAAATCACCTATTATGTGATTTGATGCTTCCGAATCTATAATCCAAGAGCTCTTCTATGGTGATTGATTTTCAAATAATGACCCTAAAGTGCTTGATATGTTGATTGTTTCCTAAAGTAACTTATATTCTTATCAGGAGATAATCATATGATTGGTTCTTAATCTTTGCTCCTCATTGTCTTCCTGTTTTGCTAATGCATCCCCTGAATTATTTGCCCAAACTAATTTGCCTATGACACTTGGTACACTTTATGTTTGGGTTTCCTTGACCTCTGACATAACCTAGTGGGCTTGACCTCTTCCTCTATTTGCAGTTTCATCTCTACCATAGGTACTACCTCTGATTAAGTCATTGTTAAACTTTCATTTAAAGTTTTTTGGGTTAAGTTGAAGTTTTGTTCACTTAATCTTAGTACCTCAAATACTTTTTCAATTGAAGGAATTTCACTCTCTATCATGAAGTCTATATTATATTGATAATACTTGGCATCTAGACCATTTAAGAACTTTATAACCTGTTGTTCAATTTGATCCCTCTTCCATTCATCAATGGTTGCTAACTTGTAGAATTCTAATTTGTCCCATAAATTGATTAAGAAATTGTAGTATAAACTGATTTCTCTCCCCTCCTACTTTAAGTTGTAGATTTATTCACGTATGTTGAACACTCGAATAAGGTTGTTCTTGTTGTCATACATCCTCTACAACTTTTCCCATTTTACTTTTGAACTCTTATGCCTGTATAATACGCAATTTATTTTTGGTTCTATGTCAACCATGAGCGCAACCATTAAATCTTCATGTTCCCAATCTTCAAGTTTGGAATGATCCTTTAGTGGATTATCTGTGAGACATTTATGTCTCTTTTTTTTGAGGTAAATTTCTCTGACTACTACCCAAGAAAGTAAATTTTCCACGGTTACAATTTACAAGTTTGTTCCTTCTATGAATTACTTGTCTTCACTTGCAAACATGTCTCTCATTTTACTTGTGAATCTAGAACTCTGACACCATATTAACTTTCCTACCTCACCTAGGAATTCAAGCTAAGGGATAATCAAGATTTTGGGACAATGATGAGGTAGAGCTTTTAAGCTCTCTCTTAGTCGACTACTTTTCTTATTTAGAGAAATTAAACATATATGCTTTATAGGCTTTTCCTAGACTTCCAATTGACTCCTGCTCAAACTCAAACTTCGATTAGTTTTAGACTTTACTATTAATTCAATTACATAAGCAATTTTTAGGCTATGATAAATCCGGAATACTATAACATCTAAAAGGCATTTTCTAGCGTAACACATCATATATTGCTCAACCCATATAGGGATTGAACAGTAAGATTTTAGAGTTCTAGAGTTTGAAGGAGACAGACAACTAGGCTTCATTAAACAAGAAAAAAGAGTGTTATACAACTTGGCATATACTTGGTTATAATATCCTTTGAATAGAGAGACTTATGTACTTTACTAATAACTCATTTAGATGTTACCCGATTTCTAAATAACTAGAAGTTGTATTAGGATCCTGTCTCTAACAATTATCTTTAATAAGCTATCTTTAACATATCAAAATTAGGTTGGGATTTGGAATAAATTCAAAATAAGACTATATCATGATCAGGCAGGAATTTGGAATAGGATTAGGATTCTAATACTTTTATTTTATTTTACACCTCTCTCAAGTTTGAGCATAGACGTTAATTATGCCCAACTTGATCATGAGGTCTATGAAATGATCTCTTCGTACTGCTTTGGTAAAAATATCAATTAGTTCATAGTCTAACTTCAACATGGAAAAATTAAAGTATCTTATTGAGTACTTTTTCACACACAAAATGCAAGTCAATATTACCACCTTTGGTTCTTTCATAAAAAACTAGGTTTGTAATAATGTGTATAGTTGTTTGGTTATTATAATATAAAGGCATAAGCTCATCTAAACTCATTCCTAACTCAGTTAGCAAACTCCTAAGCTACACAAGTTTACAAGAGGCTTCACCAATTGCCTTATATTCAGATTCTGCTTTGCGACTACTACTTGTTTCTCCAAGATATCAGGTTCTCTTAGAAAAATACAATAGTGAGATACAAACTTTGTACCAACAGGATTTTCTACCCAATCTACAACACTATAGCCAATAATATGAAGATGACTATTTGCTTAAAACACCAATCTTGCCCCAGCTTTTCCTTCGATGTATCTCAATATCCGATAATCAGCATCAAGGTGAGTGTTTCTAGGACTTTGCATAAATTAACTAACTACTTCTATGGTAAAAGAAATGTCGAACCTTGTAATTAAACAAATTAGTTTACCAACTAACCTTTTGTAGCTAAAAAGATCATCTAACACTTTGTTTTCGCCTGTATTGAGTTTGACATTGGAAAACATTGATAGTGAAATGGGCATGCACTCTACAAACCCAATTTCATTAAATAAATTTAGTGCATTTCCCCTTTGATTCAGAATCATCCCTTGTCATGAACTAGATACTTCAATTCCTAAAGAATAATGCAATTTACTCGAGTTCTTTTAGTTTCTCAATAGCTTTGTTATAATCTTCAATGAGAACAATATCATCCACATAAATAATAACAACCATTATATCAGTAATCATCATACCAATAGCTACTTTTTTATAAAATAGAAAATAGTCTAAGTTACTCTTTGAGAAACCATATTTCACAAATACATTGTTGAACTTTTTAAATCATACCCTTGATAATTACTGGAGACTATATATTACTTTCTTAAGCTTACATACATAATTTTGACCTACTTTAGTAGAGAATTACGGCGGAAATGTCAGACTTCTTCATTATATTTCACAGAAAGACATTTTTGACATTTTATTCCTTTTTCATTCAAGATTTATTGTTAATGAGATCATTATTCTGATAAATATTAACTTAGCAACTAGGAAAAATATTTTTAAATAGTCAATACCAAAAATGTATCCCTTAACTACTTTTTACATTTTAATAGAACCATCTAACTTATGTTTGATGGTGTAAATCTATTTGCATCCTACAACTGATAATTGGTTTTCTTTGAATGGTAGAGAAAGAGGACTATCATTTAAAAAAAGGATTTGGAAATGAGATTTATTGGTAATAAAAGGGTTAGAAGCTTATCAATGAGATAGCATATAGTGAGAAGTGCATCCCAATAAATTAAAAGAACAATTTTTTTCAAACATTAAAGCTCTAGATACTTTAAGAAGGTGTCTATTCTTCTTCTTGATCATCCTGTTTTGTTGAAGGGTATATAAACAAAAGGCATGAAGCAAAAATATCATCTTCTTATAGGCATGCTTTGAAAGACTTTAGCAAATATTTTATTTCATTATTTGCCCTAAGCATATATGTGTGTGTGGAATTGTGTCGAAATTTATTTGCAATAAACCTAAAAGATCTTGGAGATCTTTGATTTTAATATTATAAAATACAACCAAATCATAAAAGAATGATCATTAATAAAAATAACAAAGTACTTGTATCCATTTATATGAGGTTTGTTAAGTGTCCAAATATCAGTATGGACTAACTAAAACAAAGCAACACATTATTTGATAACTTTAGGATAATAGAAACTCCTATGATATTTAGCTAACACACAAGTCACACAAAAAAACTTAGTGAATAAGAGGTCACTAGAAAATAAGATTTTTAAGATAGAATTTAGAAAATGACCTAATCTACATTGTCATTAAAATAAAAATTTTTTGAAAATTTTGGTCAAAACTGTCTTTTGTCATCCTTCAAGATCAAAAATATAAAAACCTACATTCTCATAACCTCCACCAATCATCATTTTTAATGGTGTAAAAATAGGCTGTTGGCTGAAAGACAAACTTAGCATGGCCCAAAATTTATAGCATTCGGACTATGTCTGGTGTCTCACTCGCGGCTCGCGGACCAAGCACGGTCCCCGACACGATTAGGATGAACAACCATTTTCTCTTAAAGAAAATTTTAAAATAGAAAAGTTATTTCAAGCATTAAATCCACTCTTTTAGAAAATAATCAGAAACACTATTAAGAACGATACAATGAAGATTTTTACTGCAAAAAAATAAATTAATTTTTTCAGGCTATAATTAAAGTATGATACTTTTTATATTTACATTACTGCTCGTTATATTGATGATTCATAAATATTATATAAATGAATTATTAATTTCAAGCTTTTAGAATATTCTAATAATGCAGCTAACATTACCAATATAATTGTTTAAAGTATTTTTTAGTATAATATTCAAAATAAAATATTTAATATTATTTTAAATACTTCTAATAATAATAATGCTACTGCTAATTTTCTTAAACGTCAATTGCATATTTTATTAGATAGTAAACTATTTCATATTCATTACATATGTTATATATTTAATTTAGTTGTTCAATCTGGACTTAAATTTGAAAATATATATTTTAAGATTGAAAAACTTAAAAATTTATATAAATATATTAGATATACTCTTAATCGTACTCAAGATTTTAAATTTTCATGTAGACAATTTCAAAAATCATATAAAAAATTTTCTTGCTACAGAAAATAAATGAAATACTACTTATAAGTTGTTAAAATTTTATTGTGATTATAAAAAAATACTTACTCTTTTTTGTACACAATATACGAGTAATTGTATATTGTCAGATACAACTTAAATAGTATATAAATTATTTGTCATTATTAAAATATTTTTATGTTACAAATACAACTCTTTCATATAATTATTATCCTACAATTTATTTGGTATTTAATGAACTTATGCTTATTTTTTCTATTTTCAAGAAATATAAATCATTTTTCGAATTTATAGAAGTTATTCTTCCAATCGAAGCGAAATTTGAAAAATATTTTGAAATTATTAATCTTGTATTTTCTCTCGCTAGCATATTAGATCCATGAGTTAATCTTTTAAACTTTGAAATATTGGTTGATGAATATTATAATAATATTTTTTAATAGACGCATCGGGATATAAACAATATATTAAGAAATTATTGTATAATATGTATAATGTTTATCAAGCACGATATACTAGCTTATCTCATTCTGCTCCATCAGAACATATCATTGCCTATTCCAAATCAAAATCTTACATGTTTTCTATTTTACAGAGAAAAAACAAAAATCAATTTTGACTTCCTCATATGATAAAGTGATTTTATATGAAAGGCAAAGTGTGGGTTTTTTAACAAATGAAGATATTGAGAAATTTGAAATATTATCATGGTAGAAAACACACATAAGTAGATATTCAATACTTTCCATCATAACTCGTGATTTATTAACTATTTTAGTATTTATATTTGCATTTAATTATTGTTTCAATGTAGGAAAAAGAATATTAAATGATAAGAGAACCCGATCAATATCTAAAGCTTTAGAAATATGCATATATATGAAAAATTGATATTATACTGAAAAACAAATCTAAAGATTCCATAGAAGTTCAACTGATAAGAAGATTTAAGAAATTGAAAAAAATGTACTAATTTTGAAGATTAAGTGTGATTTTTGAAGAAATATAAAGTAAATTAAAAATATACAGGTACGTATTTTTTAAAATTATTTTTTTATTAAATTATATTACTGATTGGAGCGTCAGAGTGAGATCGCTGAATCCGACCCCTCACCTCAGCAATCTTTTTTTTGCAAGTTTTAAATAATAATGCAAAATTTTCATATATTAAATATAGGTAAACATAATACTCATAAATCAATTTAAATATACACATTTTTATTTTTTCTAATTTTTTAAGGTATTTGAAAAAAAAAATTTTAATATTTATTGTGAAGATATCTCAAATATATGTAAGTATCATGCCCATAAATCAATTTAAATATAAATATTTTTTATTTTTTTATTTTTTGTATTTACAAATATTTTTAGATTTTTATGAATATTATTTTCTATTTTATTTATTTTTCAAAAATTTTTAGGTATTTACAAATTTTTTTAAAAAACAATCTTCTTAACCAAAATTTAAACTCATGCCCTTTGAATAAAAGATAAGAAACTTAGCCAACTAAGTTATAATCCATTAATAATTTTTTTACAATCTATGTATTTACTTATATATTAAAAAAAGGGGTCCAAGCATAGCACGACACGACACCCCAAAAATTTCACAGATTATATCAGGCACAACTCATTACTGTTTCAGATCGTGCTAAACACAACCCAAAACAATTTTAACGGCCCAATCAAACGAGCCGTGCCACACCTCTAATCTTTCTCATTTGTTAATCCTAAGAAAACAATGAATTGAATAAAAGATAATAGAACAATTTAGAGCTGTAGTGATTTGACCAATAGATCAAAGATTGCAAGAAAACTTAAGTACATAAGGAATTGCAAATAGATTTAAATTGGATGCTAGTGTATTGCCTTTTTCAAAAATTTGAAATAGAGTCATCAACTAATGTTACATGTTTTGAACTTAAAGTAGGATCAAAAAATGTAAAGGCGTTAAGGGTACCCTTATGTGAATGGTAACCCTTGAATTAATAACCCATTGCGAATTAAAGGCAAGAGTTGATGTGGATTTACCTAAGGAAACATAAAAATTTGTGAGAATAAGTTGAACTAATGAAATTGTAAGGTTGTTATATTTTTGAGATACTTGACATATTCTACCCTAGAAATTAAGATCATATCTTGCTTAATTTCTACGCCTAGTCCAACTAGGTCTTGATTTGATAAAACCTTATGATACACTAATTCATGTTGGTTTTCCATGAATAAACTAACACCTATTAATTGTATGATTTGTTTGGCTGCACTTTGTACACTGTATGTTACCCCTACCTATGCTAGTTCTGCCTCCATCATCCCTTCCACTTGATGGTTGATAGGTAGATGCCTAAGTTGACCCTTCACTAGTATTATCTAGTATATTGGTGTTTTGAAGAATTCTTTAGTCTTGCATAAAACATTATTAATTAAGGGAATCTCATTATTGGCCATTAACTAATGTTTAACATGATCATATTCAACATCCAAACCTCTTAAAAATTGAGCCACCTTGAACTCTTCTCTATATCTATTTAGAGTTGTTAGAATTGCAATGTCTGATATAAGAAGTTGATAAAAATTCAGCTCATCTCACAAAGCTTTCATCTATTCAAAATACTCGCTAAGAGGTCTGCCTCTTTGTGTGATTCTATACAATTCCCAACAATGATATATACTCTAGCTATATTGGTTGCTTTGGGACAAAGACTTCATCTCATATTTCTTTTGCAATATTACAAAAGAAGAAATTATTACTAACCTTTATGTTCTTCCATAACAGAGATACTATGGATTTATTATCCCGTCTCCACTCCTTTGATTGCTCCTTTGCAAGTTGATTTGTTATTAGATTTAGCTTCCCATGAGATTCAAGAAAGACCACTGCTTAGGGCCATTAAAGATAATTTTATTCTCTTTTAAGTTTTATGGAAGTCATCTAAACAGTGATGACTTCCCCGACTCCAGCTACTGGTTTGCTTTCTAAAGCTTCAAACATGATTGGAAAACCAACTAAAGAAACAAAGAGATAAAATTTACAGTTTGTAAGAGGAAAAAAGAGAGTTTTGAGAAAGAAAGAATAAGACAAGCACAAGAACCAGCTCTGATACCATGTAAGATTTTACAGTTCTCAAGTGTGATTTGAGATAGAAAACAAAAGCTTCATTAATCAGGAAAAAAGAGTTACAAAACTTGATATGGTACTTAGTTGTAGCAGCCTTTAAATAGATAATGTGGGCCATATAGACATGTACTTGGTTGTATCAGGATTTTGTCTCTAACTGCTGGCTTTAACAGGTTATCTTTAACAGATCAAAATAAGATCATATCAGGATCAGACCAAGACTTGGAAAAGGTTTAAATTAGATTAAGATTCTAATACTTCCTTCTACATCCTACTTTGTTCTTTGACAGTGTTCAGGCTGGCCAGGGTCACGAACTGTCCATGCATATATGGCTCGGAAGAAATGAGGAAGGCTTTTGCACATCCCATCTTGCATACTTCTTACAATCAAAAACACACAAATTTTGGATACCAAGCCGTAGTCTAGGATAAGACCATGATTTTAGGCAATGCTAACATGATTTTACATGGGAAATAAGCATGAACTCAGCACTAGAATCATACAGAATAAAAATGAAGTAAAGGGGGGAAAGCAAGGAAAGGCAGGCCTGAGAGGTCTGATGCAGATGGCACTTCCTTCTGTGTGACTGAATGTGATGGTACTCCTCCGGTCATCTCCCTCTCAAGAAGAGTAATAGTTTCAGGATCATAAACTTCCTTGGAAGCCCAAAACTGTAAGATCTTCTCTAACCGAGGCTGATTTGCATCTTTATTCTGTGGATTGTTGTAAATTCTTGCTAGCATTGCTCCCAAGACAGGTTTGAACGCAAGTGCCTCATTATCAAGTTCTTGTAAATTCATCCTACGTTGCAAGCTGAAAAAAGAAAATGTTGTCGAAGTCAATCAGGAAGAAACTAATGAGAAGGAAAGCTAAAATGAAGTTGTTAAGTGTGGTAATAACAATTGCTCACTTCAGCAAATAAATCTAGAAATAAAGGACCCTAGCTTGGTGGCTGCTGGAATCAAAGAAATGCAAAGAAAGAAGTGACAGACCTTTTTCCTTTTTTAAGAGCCTTCACACACAATCAGTTATACGCAATTAAATTTCAAAATGTATAGAACAATTAAATCCATCTTGCTCAAGAGAAAGATAACTGTCACTCATAACATCATGCATTGCTTTTTTTGCACCCCAAACAAAAGCTATCAAATATTGACATTTCTTCTAAATAATAGCAATAGCCAAAATAAAACTTGCTTCTTAGATATGCTTTTGGAATATAGTAAAATTGTGCCTCTTAAGAAGTTTGAAGTCAAGACTAGTTACTGACATACTTGGTGGCAGTACAAAAATATAGTACAATATATATAATTGCAATACAAAAAAGCACCCCATTTCATAAAGTAGTTGTGCTTTGCATATGGCTCAATAAGGTTTAGGATCTTTTAACTAACAACCCATTCTTCAATATCATTTTTTAATTTGATCAAACATGGTGTAACAACTTCTATCCTTGATTAAGCAGAGAAAGAGTTTCAAAGATCTATTTCAAATTTCATCACCTAGATTGCTTGCCATAATAAGGGCATCATATTCCAGAGCCAGAGCTCATTTTTTTTATAGTAAATCAATCTACATAGTCCACTAAAAACTCAAAAATATTTGAGAATATTAGTAAAATAAAAATCTTAATCCACGATCATTTGAAAAGTTCATCCAAAAGTGAATTTTGGTGAAAAGATTATTAAAAACAATGTTTACAAGACTATCTAGACCAGTTTAGTTCATGGCCTATACAATTTAAGATAAGAGTGGCATCAATGGATTTCAGCTGCCAATGTGCTACATTTTTAAAACCAAACAAAATGTAATAAAGAAGTTGATTTCAACTCAACATATTGGCAATTGTCATCTTTAGCAGTGATCATGATCAAGTATATCAATCATGAATATGTGAAAATTTTCTAGGATTTGGTGATTTTGAAACTAGGGTTTTCCTTAATGATGAATAAGAAAAGAGAGCTATTCTTATGAGAGAAAGATATAAAAGAGTCATTAAAAACCTAGTGTCCCAAAGTTTATATAGATGGGAGTTTCTCTCCTACTTGAACTTCTTTTCAAAATTTTTTTTTTATGTCGGCTACTGCTTTCCAAATTAATTTTAAGTTTGATTCTAATGGACTATGATAAACTCAGGTTTATTAAGTATAGGAGGGTATTCTGTTGTACAACTATATTTGTAAATCTCGAATTTCACGTGGGTATTCTAAGTCCTTTTTTTCATTATTTTAACATTATGAACTCTCTTTTTTTACATTATTTCAACACTCCCTCAAGCTCGTGCATAAATATCAAGCATACTCAAATGGAAAGTAACTCCTTTATTAATGCTTTGGTAAGTATATCTACACGTTCTCCTGTTGGAGTATATTCTAACTCCACGCATCTCTTTAATACCTTCTCTCTAACAAAATAAAGGTCAAGTTTAATGTATTTTATTTTTCATGAAATATGAGGTTATTTAAAATATGAAATATTAATTGATTATTACAGAAAATCTTGGTTGGTTCTTTTGCTAGAAATCCCAGTTCTTTCAATAATAATTGAAGCCAAAAAATTTCACATACTCCTAAAGCTAAAACTTTAAATTCTACTTTTACACTAGAACTTGTCACTACTCCTTATTTCTTGCTCTTCTTAGTGATTAGATCTTTTACGTACAAAAATTGGAAGTTAATTTTCTATCAAAAGTTAATCCAGCCCAGTTTGCATCTATATAACATTAAATATTAATTTTCTCATGCTTTTTGTAACACAATCCTAATCTTGATTCTCCTTTTAAGTATTTTAGGATCTCATATATTATTTTCATGTGGTTTTTTTTAGTATTGCATAAACTAATTGACATCGCTCATAGCAAATGTAATGTCTGGTCTGATAATAGTTAAATATATGAATTTATCGACCAATCTTCTACATTGTTTTGGATTTTGAGCTTTTGATCCCATGTTTGAATATAGTTTTATATTTGGGCTCATGAATAAATATGTGTCCTTGCTATTCAAGAGACATATTTCTTTTAACAAATTCAGTGTATACTTCTTTTGTAACAATACAAGTGCTCCAAATGAGTGACCTACTTTTATTCTAACAAAGTAATGAAATCTTTCAAGATTTTTTATTTCTAATTGTGTTTTCAAAAATTCTTTCAGCTCTCTTATTCCTCTTGTATTATCTCCTATTACAATTATATCATCCACGCACACCAAGAGCATGATTATTCCCCCTTTTTGTTCTCCGATAAATATTAAATAATCATATTGACTTCTTTAAAATTTATATCATATTAGAATTGTGCTAAATCCTTCAAACGATATTCTAGTTGATTATTTGAGTCTATGTAATAACTTTTTTAGTTTACATACCACATGTTCTCCATTGACATGAATAAAACTTAGTAGTTAAATCATATAAGCCTCCTCTTTGAGGTCGCCATAGAGAAATATGTTATTTACATTCATTTGACTGATATTCCACTTCTACATCTAGAAACAATATAACTCTTATGAAATTTATTTTATCTATAGGTGAGAATTTATCAAAATAATCTATTACATAAGTAAATCTATTTGTCACAAGTCTAGTTTTGTACTTATTTGTACTTCCATCTGACTTAGTCTTCACTCTGTATATCCATTTACATTTCACTAATTTTTTCTTTTTTGGTAGAGGTACTAGTTCTTATATTTCATTCAAATGTAATACCTATATCTCAATTTTCATAACTTTTCTCCATTTTGAATCTTCCAAAATTTCTATGACTTGCTTTGATATGATAGTAGCAAAGATTGTCAGAACAAAACGTCTAAAACTGAAAGACAATTTTTCATATAAAACAAAATAGTTTATGAGATATTTTGCACATACTCGTACTACTTCTACAACTATTACAACTACTACTGTGTCTACTGCGGCTACTGTTACCATGCTAGTACTGCTACTACTACAACAACTACTTTTACTACTACAACTACTGCGGCTAACAGTACTGCTACTATGTCTACTGCAGCTAGGACTACTACTATTTCTTCCTCAATACTATAGACAAATAGTATTTTACTTGAGGATATGATATCTAAATTCTCATTTGATTGTTCTTATGTAGTTGTTTGTTATGGACCTTCTAAAATGATGATTGATGGACTGACTCTATGCTCCTCTTTCCTTCCTCAATGTCATAAATAGATAGTATTTTACTTGAGGATATGATTGAATCTTAATTTGGTTGTTCTTGTATGGTTATTTGTTATGGACCTTACAGAGTGATAATTAGTAAACTGACTTTTTGATTTGAGTTCTTTTATCTCCTATTGTAGACAATATCAAACCCAATGCTCTCTTCTCCTATGTAAATCATAATGGGTTAATCAATAACTAGTACAAGTAGAATTGGATTAGAAAATTTAATTCTATCAGTGATTTTATTTTCTAGAAAGTTGAGTTTCTTGGATTTATTACTGAAATAGAACATATCCTCAAGAAAGATAACATCCACGGATGCATTTTTATGTTTTATTATATCATAACATTTATATCCCTTATAAGTTCTAAAATATCTCAAGAATGCACATTTTATGACTTTGACTATAGCTTATATTTATTAATACTATGATCTTGAACAAAATAAATACAATTAAAAGTTTTTCAAATAACATGGAAGGCTTGATCTTCAAAATACAAAGTCTGAAATGGGTTTGTATCTTAAAGTAAAATTGAAAGCATTCTATTTATCAGATAGCATGTTGTTTGCATAACATCTCTCCAAAATTTAAAAGACAAATTTTATTGGAACATGATGGTTTTTACAATCTCTAACAAATATTTATTTTTTCCTTCAACTACACTATTCTATTATAATATAGCTAGACAAGAGACTTGAAAAATAATTTCATTATCTTAAAGATAATCCTAGAATTTCTTAGAAAAGTATTCTCTTCCACTATCTGCTCTAAACATTTAACGATGATGTTAAATTGATTTTGAATCTTCCTCTAAAATATTTTAAAAATTTGGCTAATATCATATTTATTTTTAATAGAATGATCTATATAATTCTAAAAAAATTAGCAATAAAACTTACAAAGTATTCGTAGCCTTCTAATGACATAAACCTGGTTATCCAAACATCATTATAAATCAAATGAAAAGATTGTGAACATCTTTTATTCATTCGCGAAGAAAAAGTGTTTATGTGATATTTGGCAACACATAGGTTTTTGTTAGAATTTAAAATTAGGAAACATAATTTTAAGTTTTGGACAAGATAAATGTTCTAATCTATAATGTCACAATAAAAAATCTTTCTTTTTATTTTTTAATGTCTTGACTATATATCCACCAATATCAAGAAAATACAAGCTTACATTTTTAACCTCTCCACTGATCATTTTTCTCATGTGAAAGTTCTAAAAACACAATAAAAGAAAACAAATGTTACATAATAATTTAGGATTTTGGTTATTTAACTAACTAAAAAAAGACAAGGAAATTGATGTACAAGGAAGGCTGAGCAAAGAATCAAGAATCTAATCTAAATATTTCTTTTACCTTTCACCAAATCATGTTCTCCATTTGCTTAAAGTACATGTTGGTTTCAAGGATCAAATGTTAAATAATAATTTAGGATTTTGACTATTTAGATAACTAAAAGAAGGCAACAAAGAAATTGATGTACAAGGAGTGCTAAGAAAAGATTCAAGAATCTAGACTAAATATTTCTTTTACCTTTCATCAAATCATGTTCTCCATTTACTTAAAAGTACATGCTTGGTTTCAGGTATTTGAGATAATATGGTAAAATATTTAGGATTACTAGTCATGTAATTAGTAGCTCCTGAATTAATGATCCTGAGACTGGTTTGTCCAAAATTTGTTAATACAGACAATGCTTTTCTATTGTTCATCACATAATCATACTCTCCTCTTCTCAATTCTAGATGAACTATATTCGAAGTTGCAAGTATTGAGTTTTGTGATTTTTCATGATATTTTGAATGTGATCTTAGAGCGTGTGAGACTCGTTATGGGTGGTTTGCTTTATAGAACCCAATATTTGTCTACTACGTGATCGGTTTTTCCACAATAAGTTCACTTGAGATTCATTCTACTTCTTCCTCTTTCTCAATCGTCTCCTCATGAGTTGTACTCTCTTCTTTCAAAATTCCTATTGTTGTCAGTTACTACAGCAGCAACTTTAAAACTAGGATAATATTTCACATGTTATATATTCACCTTTTGTAGTCTTACATATATGTTGCTTATTAATAGAACTTTTTCTTCTAACATAAAACTGATTTTTGATTGGTTCATATTCTCCGTCTAGAGTTGACAAAAATAAGACAACTCTAAACTCATCCTTGTTCTGATTCTATCTTTCAATGATGGTGGTGGATGATTTATAGGCATTCAATTCACTCCAGAGACCTCTTCATCTTAGTAAAGTGTTCTTCTAAAGATTTTTTGCCCTATTTGGTTTTTAACATTCCTTCTATTATTTCAAACATTTTTTAGTATTATTTTTCCCTCAATATAATCTTCTTGTAGTCTAAAATTATCTCTAGCAATAATATATTCTTTACTTTTTTCTGCTAATTTTGTTATGATTTTAGGATATGATTCTTCTCTATATATTGACGGACTTGATCTTCCTAAAGTCTTGATGTCATGTGAAAGTTTTCTAGGCTTTGGTGATTTTGGAACCAAGATTTTTCTCAATATTGAATAAAAAAAGAGAGATATTATTTTGAGAGAAAGATAGAAAAGAGAGTCATTAAAAATCTTAGTGTTCCACAATTTATATAGATGGAAGTTTCTCTAATAATACAACTACTTAAACATTTTTTATGTCTGTTTTCTTTATGTCGACTACCATTTTTCAAATTGATTTTAGGCTAATTTTAATATGTTATAATAAACTCAAAATTTCTGAAGTATCTGATGGCACTTTATTATACAACCATACTTATAAATCTTGAGTTCCATACAAATGTGTTGAACCCTTTTTTTATTATTATTTCAATATTCCTAACTCTCTTTTTCTTCATTATTTCAATAGAATACAATATTGCAATCAAAAAATTATGCAAATAAAAAATTCCATTAATTGGCATAGAAGTAACGTTCTCCTTTAAAAGGGGCCAAACTTGTTTTCACCCCTTCACGTAGTGAGCCAAGACTCTACTGCAGACAACACCTAATACACAGACAGTTTATATGGTCCAAGTAGCAAAGTCCTATGATTTCACTACTTACACTTTTCACTTGGCCATGCTTCAACTTTGGAGCCTATTTTGATCCAATGATAAGAAACTAGAGCTGAAAGTCACATCTCCACTATGCATATGTTTTAGATGTCAAGAAAACCAAAAAAAAAAAATTGTTCTTGTTGATATGTTGGATTCACTTATTATGACTCAGAAAGAAGTCTCTCAAGCCAAAGTTCTTAAGAGTGAATCAATGTGGAATTTAACACATAAAATGTGCTTGTCCTACAACTAGGAAGAAGCAATTGATCGTCGCTTCCAAACACAATAAAAATGCCACCATAAAAAAACTGCTTATGGGCCACAATCCCTAAAACTAAAAGTCTAATAAGGTTGTTTCTCAAGTTTGACGCTTGTATAAAGCTGAGATTATGGCATTGGAGAAGTTTTAAGATAACATCACATCAAATATCCAAAACCATCAAGCCATTCATGTGAATATTGTTTTCTAATTTAGATATCAATATTCAATTGTTCAATTTAAACTTTAACATTTTCCAAAACTCGACAATCAAGATAATTGTAGCTTCATCACATCCTCCGAGATAATTTGATATATATGATCTGACATGCCTTCAAGAAATTTGAGATGGCTTGCTATCACCTGAACATGATGATATCTATAAGACTTTTATTTTCATGACAATGCCTCATCAAAACAAATAAACGGAACTTGATTGTTCTACATCACCTTTCATTTCAATAAATTCCTTTACAGCTAAAAGAATTTAGCTCATTACCAAGTCATGGAGATGTCATCATAGCTTAATCCTTCCACAGTAGATTTGCATGGGTATGACTGAAAACCAAGTCAATAAAATGAGGGAAACTCAGAAGTTCTATGCACTGTTGATTTTTTATAACTCCTGTTTGATCCAATTGGAACCCCCTACTCTCGGGATCAAACTAAGCATCTACCTCATACAGCTTTAAGCATTACTTTTTCAAAGTGAAGAAAAAATATGGGGCACAAACAAAGGATCCATCTCACAAGGCTTTAAGCTTCTTTTTTTTTATATGAAGAAAACACTAGGAGGAAGAATTTGAAAATACTCGATCATGGTTATTCTCTGTTTGCAAAACAAAATATAGTGTCCTAGGCTTGCTCTCATGGTGAAAAAGGAAGAAAAGAAGAGTTTGAACCAGTTTTTGCATTCGCATTGATTCAACTTACTTTTTCAACTCAAAGCCTATACCATTTTGAGGTTCCAAGCAATATGAAATTGAACAAACTCCCAAGTGTTTTGCATACACAATTGGGGATATATGGGAGCTACAACTGACAAGCTATGCCTATAGGCAAGACATCTCACATTCACCCCGTAGCCCCATTCCCTTAGTCAATGAGTACTTATTTAGTGAAGTCATCAGCAAATAACTCTATACCATTTGATATTTGCACATTAACCCCACCAAAATTTTTACAATTACGTAGCTCTTCCTATGTTTTAGTTGTTATTGCAAAAATCTCCATCTTATAATCCCTGTTATTAGATATTTTACATCCCACTTTACCCTCATCTTCCCAAAATACCAAAATCTTTTTGGGGGCTTATCTTATATTCATTTGCATTTTAAGAACGAGAAGAAATCATGCAAGTTTAATGACAAAGAAATGACATAATTAAGGCAAGTTATGTAAGATGTAAGCATGTGGGAGGATGAAGAGGAGTAATAAATCAAAAGTAATTTGGCATTTACACAAGACTTTCAAGGAAAATGAGGGGAATGTGAATATTAGATGGCTTATCAAATGATCATGAATTGGGAAAGGTTTTAGCAATAGTCAGTCACAATATAGGATGGAATATGCAATTATACATATTTGAGGGATTAATCTACAAATACCAAAGTTTTCAGGGAGGTATTTGCCACAAAACATATTTAGCATTTCTTTCTAAGGAGGAGACGAATGTTTCCACAACCACGAAAATTTTAGGAATAGCAATGACTTATTTAAGTTGTTTACCTATTATGACAAGCAGGGTCATTGAGCCATAGTTGATCATCAACAGAAAACTATGGATAATCATGCATGTTGGTTCCTCATATTAATACCGTGTCTTTCATTTCCAAATGGCTCTACATATTGAAATCAAGCAATTGCCTTCTTATGATACCTAAAAGGTATTTGTCCAATCACAGTAATCAACATTGTTTCATTTAGCCATAAACAAGTCCCATGCATTTTATCCAAAATCAAGATCCTCTTCATTTACTTAAACTATGTACTAGAAGCTTTTGGAAACAACTGAACAAGCATTACTTTCTCTGCCCTGCAGAGTGATTCTAGCCTCTATGGCCTAAAGTCAAATTTTTTATGCTTATGCTTACACTCTGTCTATTTTTTTGACTGAAACTGCTACAGAGATCTTATATGAAATTTCACAACTTTTATAGGTTATGTTTTACATCTTACCTCATTTCACACATTATTTGTCAAATTCTGATAACAGCAGAAAATTATACAAAGGAAATAGATCATCGATCTGATCTAAAATAATGAAGCAATTCATTGCTCTTTTCACTTTCATTATCCTCCATTCAGTATGTAGATATTCCAATCATCTCCACACTAGCTAGTTTAAACAACCAATGCCTATGGAAAGAAAACAACAGCAAAAGCAAAATCAAAAGAGAAGTCAGTTCTCAGCGGTAACATCTGTATGAGTTTCACTCTGAAAGCAAAGGTTTGATGTATTCCCTAGTATGAAAAATGTTGCAAAAAACATCATTATTTGTTTTAGTAGTACGGATATGATGGAAATATTTTTTATAATGTTCAAAAAGCCCACTAACTCTGCCTATAGAAATTAATGTAGCGCGGTATCAAATGTCCATAACAATCAGTTCTATACAACAAGACAACCAAAAACTAGAACATAAAGTACATCTAAAAATTCCAAATTTTATCGATATTTTTGTCTACACACAATCTATGCTATATTCTATTAGACAAGTTACCTGAATATGGCAAACCACAATATCTTATTTTAATGTATCTTATTTGCCAGAATTAATAGTAGATGTAAAAAATAGAGTAATTTGTTTAGTATCTGAAGCACCTAGAAGTATCAAGAAATGCCAGCATGCTAATTAAAAAGGACACAATGGGCCCAAGTAACATGGATGGGTAGTGAAAGCCAAGAAAATTAGAAGTAATTACAAGGGAAGAAATATAATGGCAACTAAACACCAAGATGTTATTAGTGAATGTTTAAAAAAAAAACTGAAAATAAGTTTTAAAGCTTTATAACAGATAAATGTTGAAACTAAAAGGAAAGGGGAACAAAAACCTGTCAAAAAGAATGTCATTGGCAAGGAAAATAATGTGAAGCTGTCTCTCAGAATCATCAAGAGCAAACATCCTGTCCTTAAGAGCTTCAGCCAGAGCTGGGGCAAAAGGTGATCTTTGCATAAACCACATCTTGGCGCCCTTAATTGATTCTTTAGTACCATTAAGATTGCTAAGGACATTGTGAAGCTCAGCTGCAACATCAGATGGAAGAGGCCCCGATAGACCCTTGAAGGACTTTGTTGAAGGCTCATAATCAGCTCTGTGCTGGCCAATGAAAGGTTGGGAGTGAGGTGGCTGCTGATACGGCAGAAAAGGAGGCTGGTGCAACGGTGGCCCTGCCAACATTGAAATTGAAGCTGGCGATCCGCCCATAGGTGGTGGGCTAAGTGAAGACGGATTTAGCATTGGATTGTGAGATGAAGGCATCATTGGCATAGATGAGGAAGGGAAGGGAGGGGTGAAGCCCGAACCCGGCGGTCTTGTGGATACCCAAAGCTTGTAGCGATAGTAATTATAACCCTCACCGCCAAAAAGGAAGCTGTAGGCAGGATTGTCGTGCTGTTTCTCGCGAATCATGACTTCAAACTCAGGCCCATTCTTTGCAGCATATTCCACTAATTTATCAATCCGCTTCTGAAGTTCAGGGTCCGATGGAGGTGGAGCTGGCGGCGGCGGTGCTGAATCAAATGGCTGTATAAACGACGATGCGACGTGAGGGGGCACATGAGGCGCAAAAGCAGGCAGGGGTTGCTGCTGTTGCTGTTGTAGATGAAGCAGAGGGTGGTGATGAGGAGGGAAGAACTGCTGCTGTTGGGGTGGCATCTGGTGATGAAAAGGCAGCTGATGGAGTGAGGGATGAGGAGGCACGAAGGGAGGGGCGTGGCCCTGCTGGGGAAACTGCTGGTGCTGCGGATGGAAACCAAATTGCTGCTGCATGCCAGCCTGCTGCTGCTGCTGCTGCTGAGCATAGGCCATTGCTGCCGCATACTCAATAGCTTGTCGATCCATCGAAATGAAATGCCAGATAAATGCTACTCAAGATCCGATAGGTAACAATAGAACAGAAATTCAGCAATTAGAAGCAGGTATTCAGGGCACTGATTGCGGTGGTTCCTAGACGACCTTTAGGTTTCGAAATCCTCAAATCAGAAGAGAACTCAACCAGCAAAATTGCAAATTTAATGAAAACATAGTAAATTAAGGGAATTTCGGTGGAAAAACAACCTCGATGGCGCCGGAATTCGTTAGGGACGGACCCTGCCGTTCGCCGGAGCGGAAGAGTTTTAGGGGAGGGCAGCGACTAGGGTTTCCGGAGGAAGACGATTTAGCGTGATAACACGTCCAAGCCTCGGGCCCGTTTATGGGTTGGAAATTGGGTTTCGTTTCGTCGACCCGTTTAGGTTGGGATCAAAATCAGTATTTTTTAGATTTTTTTTTTTATAAAATTAATATTATTTATTTTATATTATTATTAAATTAAATTATTATAGTTAATAAGAAACTTATCGCCACCTGTGCACCCGTTTTCTTTTTCGGTTGGTTTTCAGCGTATAGCCGGCTTAAGATTCAAATTCGGTGTTAAAACCATCTTTAATTGTATTTTCATTGCACTATATATAGGAAATATTAAATAAATATCTCATAACTTTTACGGCTTAAGACAAAATCATTTAGTTAATAAATAATATTGTGTATTGGCTCCTTAATAGGCCTTGAACCTATTAAATTGGTGATATTGAGATTAATATAGTTAAAAATGATCATTGAAATATTTAAAACAAGGTTTGCGGTTTCGACCAAAAGCGATCCGTTTCGGCAGAAATAGATCGGTTTCGGCCGGAACCGCAACGAAACCCTAAATATCAGAATGGTTTAGGGTTTCGTTGCATGCAGCGGCGACGAGCGAGCGCAGGGCGATTGCTCGCGATCTCGGGCGCGTCCAGCGAGGGCGGCGGGCTCAGGCCGGCAGCAGGCCGCGCCTGGTGAGCACAGGGTGGTCGGGGCGGCCGCAAGGCGCGCGGGGCTGCCGTAGGGAGCGCAGGGCTCCAGCGGTGAACTCGATGCGAGCAGGGCGAGCGCAGCGCACGTGGGGCGAGCTCAGCGCACGCGGGGAGACCGCATTGTGCGTGAGGCGAGCTCGGCGTGTGCGGGGCGACCGCAGCGAGCGCAAAGCGAGCTGAGTGCGCCGGCGGCGAGCGCAGCACGTAGGCGGCGAGCTCCTCGCACGCGGGGCGAGCGCAGCACCCCAGCGGCATCCTCAGTGCGCTCGAGGCGACCGCAGCTCACCCACGGCGAGCTCAAGGCTCCGGCGGCATCTCTGGCATCTCCGGCATCCCCGCGTGGCATCTTCGGCATCTTCGGCGAGCTCAGCAGCCACGGCATCTCTGGCATCTCTGCGCGGCATCTCTGCAGCTCAACTAGCGGTGAGCGCGCTCCCGCGGCGAGCGCAGCTCCAGCGGCTAGGGCAGCTCGGCCGACGAGCACAGCTTCGCCGACGAGGGCAGCTCGGCCGACGAGCGCAGCTCCCCCCGCGAGCGCAGGTCGGCCGCCGACCGACGCTTGCCCCCACTCTCGGTTTAGAATTTACTGTGTTTATTTGTTTTATTTAGTTAATCACGTTTTATTTAGTTAATCACGTTTTATTTAGTTAATTACATTTTATTTAGTTAATCACGAATATAATCACTGTGAATTATTGATGTTGCTTTGCTTTTTTCCCCGAAAATCACGGGTGAATGGCTGTCGGTTAGTTGGTTGATGTTGATTGATTGATTAATTACTTTGTTTTTACTCGTGAATCACGGGTGGATGGGCTGTGAGTCTTGTAGCTTATATATACTTAGTGTAAACAGCTAGATATTTGCACTTTGCAGACGATTTCATTTGAGTATTCTGCTGTCTTAGTGAATGAGTTTTGTGGATCAGCAATTTATTTCTGTTTCAGTTGCAGAGGTATGAAATTTTCAGTTTGATAATTGATGTATCATAATTTTCAGTTTCTGTTGGTGCTAATTGATGTATCATATATACTATATATGTTGAGAATTGAATTGAAACAAGGAAGATCAAATTATTTGTTTTTATGGATCTGCTCAATTTGCATTGTGCGTATTATGGATCTGCTAAATTGAAATAGTAATACGATCAATTACCCAAAATTAAGTTGGATTTGCTGCTTAAATTACGTATTAAATTATGAATTAAATTATTAAATTACGTATTAAATTATTAATTTATTAAATTATTTAAATTATGTATTAAATTATTAAATTAATAAATTATATAAATTACGTATTAAATTATTTAAATTATGTATTAAATTATGTATTTTGTATTAAGTATGTAACAAAATAGCAAATTATTAAATTATTTAAATTACGTATTAAATTATTTAAATTACGTATTAAATTATTTAAATTATTAAATTATTAAATTGTGGAATTATTAAATTATTTAAATTATGTATTAAATTACGTATTGAATTATGTATTTTGTATTAAAATATTAATTTATGGCTTAAATTATGTATTAAATTACGTATTTTGAATTAAAATATGTATTAAATTATGTATTATGTATTAAATTATTAAATAAATAATATATTATGTATTAAATTACGTATTGTGTATTAAATTATTTATTTCGCATTAAATTATATAATAAAATATGTATTAAATTATGTAGTATGTATTATGTATTAAATTATATATTATCTATTAAATTATATATTATGTATTATATATTAAATTATGTACTAAATTATGTATTATGTATTAATTTTGGTATTAAAATTATGTATTAAATTATGTCGTATCTATTACGTTTTAAATTATGTATTATGGATTAAATTATGTATTGTGTATTAAATTATGTATTAAATAGTAAATTATGTATTTTATATTAAATTCTGTATTACATTATGTATTATGTATTACATTACGTATTATGTAGTACATTATATATTAAATATTAAATTATGTATTAAATTACGTACTATGTATTAATTTATGTATTAAATTATGTATTACGTATTATGTATTAAATTAACGTGAAAATTAGCTAATAAATTAAGAAATAAGTTCGTAAATCCTAAACCCTAAAGTAATTTATTATTGTGTACATTAGTTACTTTTTAATTATTTATTAAATTACGTATTGTGAAAATAGAGTTTTTTCCTTAATCATAGGTAAATTTTTTTCGGCCAACATTTGTTCTGTCACTGCTATTATTGTATTGCATATGGCTTCAAGGCAAAACACGTCTCGCGATGACGATATTGCATGGCAACACTGTGAATTAGTGGATACAGAAAATCGTAAAGTTCGTTGCAAATGGTATCGTCGTGTGCTTAGTTCTGAAATTATAAGATTAAAAGAGCATTTAGGAGGAGTCACCGGCCAAGTTTGGCCATGTGAGAAAGTCCTAAATGAAGTGAGACAAACATTTCGGACATTAGTACAAATCAGTAGAGAAAGTAGAAGAAAGGATAAGGCCAAAAAATCACGCTTTGAGCAGGAACTTCTCAACTTACCTAATTCAGATCCCATGTGTATTTCTGATGATGAAGACGATGATTCTGAGGTTCAAGAAGTACTTCGCGAAAGTCGAAGATTGTACGAGAAAACTCAAGGTGGTGCTGGTACTTCTGACACAATTCGTGATCGTCGAACTACTAGTTTCAGAGAGTCACGTACACAGCGACACACACCTGCCCCTTCAGGAGTAAGAGGAGATTTTCATCTTCCTGACATCGGATCTATAAATATTTCTCCAATTGACCCATTTCTATTGAAATCAAGAGATGATACTCAAATAAATTTGAGAACAGTATCAACTGATTTTTAGAAGGCAAAACAGTGGTTGGGTAGGGTAGTATTGAAATTTTTTTTCTATAACCATGTTCCATTTCATTTAGCAAATGGCGGTTACTATCATGGAATGATATGTGCCGCTCAAGAGATTGGCCCTGGAGTTCCTCCACCAAGTTCTCGTGAAATTTCTGAAAAGTATCTGAATCTTAAAATTGAAGAGATAAATGCTTTTATTCAGACCTTCTACAAATGTTGAGATGAATTTGGGTGTACCTTAATGTGTGATGGATGGAAGATACAAAATAGTAAAGATTTGATAAATTTTTTAGCATATTGTTTTGAAGGGACCGTTTTTCTCAAATCAGTTAATACAACAGGGGAGTCGAAGATTGGTAATTTCTTATATCATCTTATTAATAGTGTCATTGAGGAGATTGGGGAATCAAGAGTGGTATAAATCATAATTGATAATGTAGCTCCGCTGGTATATGCTGGGAAAAAGTTAATGCAAAAAAGAAAACATCTTTTCTGAACACCTTATGCAGTTCACTTTATTAACTTAATACTGAAGGATATGGGTGAGGATCCTGATATTAGAAAAGTAGTTGAGTATGGTCAGAAGTTGACGTCATTTATTTATAACCATGCTTGATGTCTTGAACTGATGAGAAAGGAAACACGGGGATGAGAGATTATCAGGCCAGGCATTACTCGATTTGCTACATAATTTATCTCCTTAGATTCCCTGTATACTCAACGATAGTCACTGAAGAGATTATTTACCAGTGAAGAATATGATGCACATTATTTGAGGTTGCAACGGTCCGAGAAAATACTTTCTGAAAAATTCCGCAATCAAGTCATAGACGAAAGTTTTTGGGAATCAGTTGAAAAAATAATAGGAATCTTCAGTCCATTAGTTAAAATGCTTCGAATTGTTGACTCAGATGATCATTTGCAGATGGGGTTCTTATATGAAGCAATAGAACGAGTAAAATTACAAATAAGATGACATATAGGAATAATTGAATTTCGTAAATGGGAGAAGATTATTGATCATCGTTGGGACAAAAACATTATCCAAAGATATTCATGCTGCAGGTAATTGAGTAAAGAGTCATTTTATAGTACTTTACTGAGTTATAATGATACTATTGTTGATTCATATTTAATCATCTTGTAGGGTACTTTCTGAATCCAATATTTCAATATGGCGATGAGGTCAACAATAGTAATACCATTCTCGAAAAGCTACGGAAGGTAATCGAGCAGATAGAGCTAGATATGAGAACAAGAATATTGGCATTACGCGAGGTAAATTATGTATTAAATTTTTTTACATAATTAAGAAAGTTCTTAACTTGAGTACGTTCATTAAATAGGCCGACGATTTCAAAAATAAAGTTAAGGACTTCGGCACACAACAAGCAATTGTACCTATTAGGGGTGATACTCATGGTATAGTTGATATTCAATAATTATACATATTTGTTAATTAAATTTATATCAACTTATTAATAATTTTTTCTCATAAATTACAGCTAGATGGTGGAGTATTTACGGGCGGCATGCAGTACCTAATCTTGCAAAGATAGCCATCAGAATTTTAAGTCAAACTGTTTCAAGTTCACAATGTGAGAGGAATTGGACAACTTTTGGATTGATTCATACGAAGACTAGAAACAGAATTAAAATGGACAAATTGGAGAAACTTATTTTCTATCATTATAATATGCGTTTAAGAACCCGAAACTTACAGAGGAGACGATCACCAGAGGATGAGGTAATCGACTTGTCTGCCATATTTGAAAATGATGATCCTTTGATAGAGTGGATTCGAGAAAGAGAAGAACTTGTCTTAAATCATCCTGATACACAATAAGCTATTCGCCGTCTCTTAGACGAAAAAGCAGAAGAGGAAGTTGACAAAATGCAGAATACTTCTGATACAAGTGATAGTAGCAATGGTGGAATAGCTGGTGACGCCAATTTTCAACAATCACAATATGATGACTCATCTTCATCTGTTCCACAGTATGGGGTAAATAAATTTTTTGACTCTAATTTATATGGCGGTTATGTGCCACAATATCCATATGATTCACATGGTAGGAAAGATGTCAATTAAGGTCCAACAGACAATGCGAGCTCTAGCTACTATGACGGTTATCAGAGCGAGATGTCTTCATACAATCTAGGATATCATCAGTCAATGCAGGATCATACAATTTCCTACTATCCGCATGCTGAACAATACTATCGATCACAACTCCATCATACTGATGAGTATGGCGATGAAGAATATCAATCTCTTCAAGATCCACCTCAGAACAGCATGTGGTTATAAGACGTGGATTTATATCATCTATGAAATGATATTTTCATCATTGTCTTAATTTGATATCTTATTGTAATTTTATGACATTTATATTTAATGTCTATATGATTTATTTTATTGCATGATAATTTATCTATTTCATTAGCACAATTTATTGTAATCTTTTCCTTCTGACGTATTTTTTATTATCTATTTTATGTTCATAAATACTGACAATTATAAGATAATTATTTTTGAAACAGATAATGGCAAATTCAGATGATTATATTACAGTTCCAGACCAAGTGACACTGCAAGCAGGAAGAATAATTATGTCAATTCTTTGCCAAAAACTTATATTTTATCGTAGAATGATTCCATCTTCGGCTTATGATTTACTTGGACAAGCCTTAATTGAGCAGGCATTACAAGACCGTGGAAGAGTCAATGATCAAATTTATCGTGTCTCTCAATAAAGTTCACTTAATGCTATCAATCAACGTCTTGCTGCAATTTCCCCTGAACACTTCGCACAGTGTGATATTTATTTTTCATGAGTTATTGGACCACTTTTACTATGTGTTGTCAATCAATATGGTTATTATTTTCATTTTAGACATTCGATGTATGGTTATACTTCAGAACCGCTACCACGAGATCGCGCAGAGCTAGTTGTTCTGGCTCGTATGCCTACAAATGCTCGTCCGGATCATCTAGGTACTGAATTTATAATTCCACACCCAGATGTTCCAAACTCAACTGATGATGATTATGATGATTAGTTGTATTATTTTAGAATTTATAAATTATATATGTGTGAAATACATTTTAATGAAAAGTTAATTGTGCTTATATTAATCTTTAAATTTTAATCATATTCATATTATTTCTTGTATGTTTTTTAATACACTAATATATATTAAAAGTAGACAATATCAGTGATTAACTATCAAAATTAATTTTAATTAGCCTAAATAATATTTAATATTATGGTAAAATTAAGTATAAATTTATTTCTAATTTTTCAAATTTTTTCAAATTTTTTCTAATATTTTATCATATTTTTAATTTGAAGTCAAAGTACAGTCAAAATATAGTCAAACTCTGGTCAACGCCCAATTAATAATTTAAAAAATTCTTTCGGCCGAAACCAAAATGGCCTAAACTAAAACCGAAACGGCTGAAACGTATTGGTTTCGCTAGGTCTCGAAACCGAAACCGAAACCGAAACGGTAAACCTTGATTTAAACAGTCAACTTTTATCTAAATATTTTTTTATTAGTTGTATTAAATATAAAGTAGTCATCTTAGTTGTATTAAATATTACTTCTATCTAGCATTTAGTTACTTTTTTTTCGAGACAGCTACCTAATTCCATAAGTAATTATTTTGCTAACTAGTGTCTTAATTTTATAATATTAAATACTTTTTAAAAAAAATTTATAATAAAATAGTTTAGGCTTACACCTAAACTCATAAACAGTCTAGATAGGCATTTTGAAGATTCACCACTTAACCCCCTCTAGAGATTTTAACTACCTTGACTATAATTATCTCACTTAAATTAACCATGTTATATAATATATTTGAATTAAAGGCCAATTTGGATATTTAAAAAAATACAGAATTTGGGGTCGTGTGCAACCCCCATTTTCTATAAAAAATCCTATGATGAGTAGGTGAAATTATTAATAATAGAAAATTGCATTTGTGCAAACTTTATTTCATAAAAAATAAGAAAGTTATATTTTTTAAAAAAATTATAAAATTACAGAAAATTTCATGATTTTAAAAGAATATTTGGGATTGTCAAAAAATATCAAAAACCTCCTAAATGATGAGTATTTTGGAAACACATTATAATGAGTTATATATGGGTCCTCATTGTAATTAAGGGCTAGACAAAAAACAACACCAAGAAAACATGAAAGTATTATAAGAGAACTTCTCTTGGAGGTGAAGTGCTAAAGAGGATGTAAGGATGGCATACAAAGCTCTACTTGTTTGAGTATGGCTGTTTGAACTTCTCTTGCCTATGGCTGTTTGAGTTCTACTTGTTAAAATGGTGATATATGTCTTATTGGTTCATTTTATGTCTATTATTCTTGTGCCCACCTCCTTTCTTCCTAGGCTTGTTGTTCATATAAGACAGTTTATTTAAAGTGGCAATGGGAAGAGAGGAATACATGTTGTTACTTGAAATGCAATCATTCTTCATACTACATTCGGAGGTACACCACTTGTTCAATTACAAAAAATATTTTTTATTTTTTTTGTTTTCATCTCTATTTCTATATTTTTATTTCTATAAAAACTTTAAAAGAATAAAGAATGCGTTTTTTCAGTAAAATATGAAACTAATATTTTAATTTAAAAATTGAGAAAACGCATACAAAATATGTTATTTTCTATTTGAAAAAATACAAATAAATTAATATTATTTTATTCTTATATTTTATTATTTTTATAGCTATTTTTCAAGATTATTCATTTTTTGTTAAGTGAATAATAACCCTTAAATTAAAAAATATTATAAAAATTTATTAATTTAAATATAGTGTAATTATAAATTTTTCTTACAAAATATGTCATTCAAATAATATAAAAGTGAGAAACACGAAAAAAAACACATATTTTTCTATAGAAATAAGTTACAAAAGAAACTTCAAAAAATCACTTTAAAGTGTTTCCCAAAATTTAATTCAATTTTAAAAAACAAAAAAATAGTTCTCAATTTTTTAAATTAGAAAAAATTACTTTTCATCTCTATTTTTTTTGTTATTGTAGAGATATTCTTTAAAAATTAAAGTAGGTTTTTTTTGTAACTGAACATGTCCTTAGATTCATATAATTATGTAATCATGTGTTAAATCGGTGAGCTTTCATTCTAAATTAGCTTGGTAAAATTATGTAGCGACCTAACTCAGTGTAGTGCCAACTAATATATTCTAAGTATGGACTAAACATTAGAGGATAGGATTTGGGGAGATATTGAAAGGCTTCAACTATTTGGAAACTAATGGTTTCAATGTCTATGGTTTTGGTAAATCACATTCACTTGCTCATTAGCATGAGAGACGATGTCAATATATAGCAACATTCTTGGTTGTGCCACGAACCTTTATTTCAATATGTCTTCACCATCGATACATGCATCATAAAATTATTTCATTTAGTATCTTAGTTATTATTACTTGGGTGAAACTCACAACTTATGAGTAATTGTTGAGGTGGTGGCTAAAGAACTACTTGTTGGAGATAATGGAAGTAACCAATATAATAGAGCATATTTTATTTATTTTATCTCAAAAATACTTGCAAAAGTAGATTATATATAGATCATAAGGTGTCTTTTATTTCACTTACATTCATTGAGAAGACAAAATTAACTAAGCTATAAGTTGTCAATTTGAACTTGACCAATCCCATGCATATCCTATAATATTTCAAAAATAAAATATAATTAAATTTTAGTTTAATTCCCAATAAATTTTCCTCTTACACTAAACTTTTTTCCATCAACTATTCAAAGTAATGATTTAATTTCATAGAAGAGATTTGTTTTAAATGATATGGTGAAGATAGTAGCAACTTGATTAAAAAATTTTACATAAACTAGCTTGATCTCCTTCATCTTCATAAGATCTCAAATAAAATAATATCAGATATTAATGTATTTGTTGTTGGCCCGTATGACAATCTTTGAGAGGAGGGAGGGAATGAAAGAGGTTTTGAAAATAAAACAAATTCGATTATAAAGAAATCCAAAACCCAATAACAATTTATCAAGATAGAATACAAATCTCAAAAATTACATTTAAACCTCTAATAAAGTACATGTATAATAAAATATAAAGTAAGATAAGTACAAGAATGTACCATAATTTTTACATGGTTCGAAGATCGATTGCTCCTATTCTACGTCTTCTGCCTTTCTGTTGAGGATTTAGACTCTCCACTAAAGTCGTCACTTCTTAAGATAAAACTAAGACTTTACATCTACTTGCCAACTACAAGTGTCATTTTTTTTGGGTGAAGTCAAGTCCGTTACTCCATTAGAATGAAGTCACTCTTATACAACTCTTTACTCCCACAAAGTAAGTAATACTCCACACCAGAGTTTATTGTACACTCACACTCCTAATACCTAAGAATATTTACTTAAAAAAGTAAAAAAGATAATACATTTGAAGCTCACTATAAAGTTTTTTAAGATGAATACAAGAGCAATTAAGGATTTGCTTGAAATTAAAAGATTAAGAGCATTCTTGGAGTTAGAAGGCTTTAGAGAGGGGAATACTTACTCTAAGGATATTGAAAGTTTATTTCCTCTCTGAGAAAAGAAGTCTTAAGTTTTTATATATCCATTAGAGTAGAAAACTAGCTATTTGAGAATCACCCTTGCCCATTTATCATAAGTTCAGTCATGTGAGCAGCTCCAATAGTCGAAAATTAAACTAGCTATCATCTGATGATAAGGTTCGGACGTCCAAATATTATAGGTTTGGGCATTCGACCAAAGTTTCAAATGATCAAACTCTAAGCATGAATTTCTCAGAAGTTACAGCTTTCAAACATCGGGTGTCCGATCCTTGGGTTTGAAAGTTCGAAGCTATCAGAAATTGTAGAGCTATTTTGCTACATTCATGCATTCAAACCATGAAGTTCGAGCATCTGAAGTTAACAGAGAAATTATTATTCTTACTGTAACTTCAGCTTCATATTTGATATCATTTCAAACTAATCTTGGGTAAAATAATGAGTCGGTGAAGGTATTCCAAAATTAGTTTGAGTGCTAACCAAAAACTCTAAAAATTAGTCTCAAAATAAATTCTCGACTCGACTAAACAAATAAAAATGTAAACCTAGTTGAGCCAAATTTAATCTCTTGAGCTTTCTTCAAGCCATCTCAATTTGTTAAGTTTTATTCGTTGATCAACCATCATACCTCATCTTCAATATTTTTTTCAAGTCCATCCACACTCGAGGCTTCTGAACGGCCTTGATCTTCATTTTGAACTTGACTTGGCTATAACCTACACATGGTCAAGATATAGTCAAATACATGATTTGTTCATCATCAAAACTATAAAAAGCAATATTTGTTTCTTTCATAATATACTAGATCTTTTACCAATACAATTGCATATTTATTATCAATATAAATCTTAATCGATTCACTTTGAGGAAGATGAATCTCTTTGAATGGATCTCTGAGCTAAATTGCATGACACATACATGAAGACGTTGCCATATACTCGTCCTCACAAGTAAAAGAAGTGACAATATGTTGCTTCTTTGAAGATCATTTGAAACTTAAATTTTTCATAAAGAAAACAAAGTCAATGGTGTTTTTTCTATCATCCACATCATCTCCATAATTGCTATCAGAATAGCCAAGAAGTTGAAAATTATTTGAATGTGAATAGAATAAGATATAACAAAATGTATCTTTGATGTAGTGAAGATGTTAGGTCTTGTACAAATTAAATATCTCAAGCTTTTAATATGACTTTTGAAGAATGTCATCCACATCTTGTCTCTCATCAAGTTTGGAGAGATTTATGCTTCCATCCACTCCAAGCTTAAAGAGGAGCTATATTTCAAGTGCTTCTTATGAGATACCGGTTCAACAAGTTGATGACACATTCAATAGCTTCAACCCAAAAGAATTTGAGCATTCCTTCTCTTATGTATACTTCTCAACATATTGAGTATAATTCAGTTCTTTCTCTCAGCAACACTATTTTATTGTCGAGAATATGAAACCATCGAAAGGCAAAATGTCATGATCATTGCAATAAACTTCAAAACTTTTAAAGGTGAATTCCCTACCTCTATCATATCTCATGTCTTTGATCTCATGGCCACTTTCTTTGTTACATGTGCTTTGAATCTCTTGAATATATCAAATACCTTAGAATTATTCTACATAAAAAATCAAATTTTTTGAGAAAAATCATCAATAAATGTAGCAAAATACCTATTCTTATTAATGTGGGATCGAAATTGGTGGCCTGGGATGGAGAAGACCTCGGAAAGCAACATTGATGCACAAATCAAAGTGTGTTTAATTTAAGTATATAATCAAGTGTTGTGAGAATATTAATTTCCAATTGGTACAAACTTCTGTTATTAATTACCTTGACAATTTTCAGAAATCTTCTAAAACAAGAAACCTAGCCAACAAAATAAAAACACAAAAAGAAAAGAAGAAATCATATATGGCATAAACAATGACATAACTTCACTTTACAATGAATTTCAATATGAAATTATAGAAAATATGACGATAAAAAGAAAAGAGAGGAATGCAAAAAAAAAAAAAACTCTAATGGGTACTGCAACCCCCCCCCCCCCCCCCAAAAAAAAAAGCGCTAGACCATATGGTAGCTGACGTAGATAAGTCTTAACTAAATCTCTCAGCAGATATTGATGGCATCATCCAATGGGACACAAAAGGCAATGAGAGAAGTCTAAAATATTTATAATAATTTTGAGCATTGGTGATAACTTCATTGGATGACATTGCCAGTGGCTTATCAAGATTAGCCTAAAGTATTTCCTATAGTTTTGAGTTTTAGTAATAACCTTTTGAATTGAAATGTTTCCATAGATAATGAGATAAGTGATGACTTCATTTGATTTGAAGTATTCTCATAGTCAATGAGGCATAGGCAATAATTTTAGCGGGTTAGAGTTTTTCCATTAGCCAATAAGGAGTCAAAGATAATTTTGTTTTGGGTAGAGTGTTTCCATTAGCTAATAAGATATTAGAGATAACTTTATTGGGTTCAAGTGTTTTTATTAGTTAATAAGGTTTTGACGATAACTTCATGAGTTTTAAAGTATTTCTATTAGCCAATAAGGCATTGGAGATAATTTTGTTAAGTTGGAGTATTTCTATTAATAAGGTGTTGGCGATAACTTCATGAGTTTAAAGTATTTTTGTTAGCCAATGAGATATTAGAGGATTTGGGATTAGAGTATTTTCATTAGCTAATAAGGCGTTGGAGATAACTCCATGAGTTTGAAGTATTTCTGTTAGCCAATAAAGTTTTAGAGATAACATCATTTGGGGTTAGAGTATTTTTATTAGCCAATAAAGCATTGGATATAATTTTATTTGGAGTTAGAGTATTTTCATTAGCTAATAAGACATTGGAGATAACTTCATGAGTTTAAAGTATTTTCATAACTAATGACACACACGTAATAACTTCATTGATTTTGAAGTGTTTCTATAGCCAATGAGGCATAAATGATAGCTTCTTTGATTTTGAAGTATTTGCATAGTCAGTAAGGCATATGTAATAACTTCATTGATTTTGAAGTATTTGCATAGTCAATGAGGCATAGGTAATAACTTCTTTGATTTTGAAGTATTTTCATAACTAATGAGGTATAGACAATGACTTCTTTGATTTGAAGGCAACATTACCCATTGCTTGTGGAGTTATGTATAGTTTGGAGTGCTACTAACAGTTTTTATACTTAGTGAGACTTGGTTTATTGCAGTTTAGTTCTATTTAAACTAGTTCTGACCCAATATTTGATTTGATTTAGCCCAAATAAGGCGGGGTTCAAAATTTGGCTTGACCCGATTGGGTTTACTTCAAAATTGTCTTGACTTGATTGGATTTGGTTTAGATTTATTTTGACCTGGTTGAGTTTGGTTCAGATTTATCTTGACTCGGTTGGGTTTGATTTAGATTTGTCTTGACTAGGTTGGGTTTGGTTCAGATTTGTCTTGACTTAGTTAGATTTAGTTCAGATTTGTCTTAACCTAATTGGATTTAGTTTGAACTTGTCTTGACCTAATTAGTATTTGGATTTGAGTATAATTTGACTCAATTAGGGTCCATTTGAATTTGTTTTAACCCGATTAAATTTGGTCTTAATCCAATTATGATTTAACCCAAACTTGATTTAACCAAATTAGGATTTGATTTGAATTTTGGTCTAATTTCTGGTTGACCTAATTTAAACCTAACTGAGGTTGAGTCTAAATCGATTTAACTTGGATTAACTAAAGTTGGATTTGAGTCCAATTTAATTTAAATTTTAGACCATTTATATGACTAGCTTAGGTCTATTTGGTGGTCCGTTCGAGTCAGTTTGGTTTTGTTTATTTGTTTTAACTAAATCGGTTTGAGTTCAATGTGATTAAATCATTTAACTTAATCGATCTATGTCCGATCTATGTTAATCGATTGATTAGTTTAGTTCTAGAACTCTCAAACTATCATAATAACTTTGGGTGGGTCCATGGATTGATTTAAATCGCTTTGACTTTTAAGTGAGTTTGTGAACTGGCCTTTAGTTCGAATGAACGTTAGGCGAGCCAGTAAGCTGGCCTTAGCCCAAATATATATACAACAAACCCACAGGCTATCACATGGATGTTTGGCAAGTTTGCATATTGGTCTTAGTCTAAATAGATATTTGGCAAATCCGCAGATTAGCTTTACTCAAAATAAATGTTCGGCGAGCTTGTAGACTTGCTTTAGTTTGCGTAAACATTCAATGAACCCATAGGCTAGCTTTAATCCAATGTTGCGAGCTTGAAGGCTCACTTATAGTCCAAACAAATGATCGACAAGTCCGCAAGCTGATATTATTCTGAATTTGCAAGCCCATAGACTAGCTTATAGATGTCACGAGCCCGCAAATTGACTTATAGGTGTTGCAAACCCGTAGGCTGGCTTATAGACTTTCAGATGAGCCTACAAACTAACCCTAAATCGATATGAATTTAAGTTATTTTAATTCTTTCTTTTTCTTATCCAAGTTCAATTGATCCCTTGTTAATTAGTGGGTTCCAAAACTTGAGTTTTTCAATGGGGGCGTCGTGATAGAGATGGGGCCATAGGTGATCGTGGTATTAGTGGAGATCCATTGATGCACGAGGCTACGAGTGACCATAGTATTGGTGAAGATCCATTAATACACGAGGGCACAGATAGTCGCGGTACTAGTGGGGATCCATTAATGCATGAGGCCGCAGGTGGTTGCAATATTGAAGGAGATTCACAAATGCAAGAAGTTGTGGATGGGCATGACATTAATGGAATTCGTCGACATACACGACCATGATGGCAATGGAGGCTCATTGATGCTTGAGGCCATGGGTAACCACAGATGATAAATCTAGGGTTTGCGAATGAACCCATTCAAAATTTTATATTCATAAATAAAATTTTGAAAATTTTAATTTTCGCAGATAAATCGTTGAAATTTCTAAAATTTACAAATAAGTCCCTCGAAAATTTTTTATTTACAAAATAAGCCCTAATTTCATTCAAAAAAGACAATAAAAATTTTAGAATTTTTACAAATATGTCTTTTTTGTAAAAAACCTCAAAAAATTTATAAAATCACATTTTGATCATATTTTTTTTTGAAAGATTTGCAAATAAGTTCTCAAAAATTTTTATTAGGAAATAAGCCCAAATTTCATTCAAAGAGCCTTAAAAATTTCAAATTTTTTACAAATATGTACTTTTTGGAAAAAGACTCTTAAAATTTGTAAAATTACATTTTAGTCTAATTTCTTGGAAGATTTGTAAATAAATTTCTCAAAATTTTTATTTATAAATAAATCCAAATTTTATCCAAAAAGAACCTTGAATATTTCAAAATATGTCATTTTTATGAAAAAGCCCTTGAAATTTATGGAATTACACTTTGATTTAATTTTTAAAATTTTTTTGCAAATAACTCCCTAAAATTCATCATCCGAAAATGGTACAAAATTGTGATTTTCTTATCAAGAAACAAATCCCAATCAATTACATGATTCTGACATATAAAATTCATCCCGAATTAAATCTCATTCATTTCCAAAACAAAATCAATTAATCAGGATCCAATTATACTCATCATATCCTCTCAATTTGGTTTTGAAATATTCTTCAAAGCTTATAAAAAGACCAAAACAACCTTCAAATAAAATAAATTGAGAAGAACGAGAGAAAGAGAAATAAGGATATAGAGAAGGATCAAAATAGAGAGATACCAGGAAAAAGAGGGTCATCAAAAAGGGTTAGTAATACTTATCTTCGTTTTGTCTCTTTCTCCACTTTCTCTTTTTTGTTGGTTCTATTTTGCATTTGAAGGACTCCCAAGTACTATACCTGCTCCACCTTCATTGTCGCCCTTGCACTGCCTCTTCCATGTAGTTGTTGCACTCCCAAACTCTGCATTGTCGCTTCCGGCGATCAATGTTGGACTGAGCTCCGCTCACACCTCACGCGGTCTGCTCACGCGCTCACACCTCACGCAGTCTGGGCTTCACCTATCAAGCTCCACCATCACTACCTATGCAACAAGTCCGATTTGCATCTTCTCCCAAATCTACCCCACTTCGACACACCTCTATCCCCATAATGGGTCATCGTCTCATTACTAGCCAAGAACCCTAGCCTCTACTCTATTCATGTGGTTGTGCTGACCCACCAATCCCACTACTCCACTTGCTCACTAGCCAGCCCCCCGCTCCAAGCCACACCCAGTCCAAGCTCATCATTGCCCATCTCGCCTCCCTCCTCCATCATATGATGTGGCTCTATGAGCTACCCCGCCATGGCCATAGCTAACCGGATTTGGCTGGAGAAAGGGAGGGCGAGAGGAGGCAAAGTGCCTCCCGTCCTGTTGCAATGAAAACCACCTAGATCTAGTCAGAGAGGAGTCGAATTCGGCCAAAAGAGGGCTCGGTAGGGTGCTTCCTGCCTTGCCATGGCCATGGTTGGCCAAATTTGACCGTCTCTAGCCGAATCTAACTAGAGATGAAGACCGAGCCAAGAGAGGCTTAGTCATGGGAGCACCCAAGAAAGGAGGAAGGGCTATGGGCATAGGAAAGTTGTCTAAAAAAAGATTGCATCTTACTTTGATTTTCGTACTACCATCATCGTAGTCATTCGCGACCCCTCAAAGATAGTAGTGAATATGGTGGATTCTGTAACCCTATTGTAGTCACCTGTGGCCCCTCAAAGATGGTGGTAAAGATGACGTACTCCGTGACTCTGTTATGATCGCCCATGATCCCTCAAAAATAGAAATGAAGATGACAATAAAGATGGTAAACTCATGACCCTGCTGTGGCCATCCACGGTCCCTTGAAAATGGCATATCATCATTACTATAAGCCAGCCTTCGGGCTCGTACTTAGCTAATTTTCAGGATTGCATCCTAGTTAACCTTCATGCTCGCACTTAACCAACCTTCGAGCTCACATTCAACCTTCAGGCTCGCACTTTGCCAATCTTTAAACTTGTAAGTCAGCCTTTGAACTTGTACTAAGCCAACATTTAGTTTCATATCTAAGCCAGCCTTCGGGGTTGCACCAAGTTAGTCTTTGGGCTCACACCAAGCTAGTCTTCAAGCTCACACTAAATCAGCCTTCGAGCTCGCATTAAGCTAATCTTTTGGCTCACACCGAGTCAGTCTTTGGGCTTTCACTTAACTAGCCTTTTGGCTTGCACCTAAGCCAGCATTCGAGCTCACACCTAAACTAGCCTTCGGGCTTGCATCTAAGTCAGCCTTCAATATCACATTTAGTCAGTCTTTGGGCTTACATTCAAGTAAGCTTTCGAGCTCACACCAAACCATCATTCAGGCTTGCACTTAGCTAGCCTTCGAGCTCGCACCCAATCAGCCTTCAAGCTCTCATCAAGATAACTTTTGGGCTCACATTATAGCCAGCCTTCGGACTCATACATAATCAGCTTTTGAACTCGCATTCAACTAACTTTCGGGCTCATACTTAGCTAGTCTTCGGGCTCGCACTCAAGCTAGCCTACGGGGTCGCACTTAAGCTAACCTTCGGGCTAGCATCTTAGCCAGTATTTGGACTCACACCAAACTAGCCTTTGGGCTCATATTTCAACCAACCTTCGAGCTTGCATTCAGTCAGTTTTCAGGCTCGCACTAAGTTTGTCTTTAGACTCGCACTTAGCTAGTCTTCAAACTCAAATTTTAGCTAGCCTTCAGGATTGCACCTCAACCAATATTTGGGCTCGCATCTAAGACAATCTTTAGATTCATAACTCAGCTAGCCTTCGGGCTCAGACTAAGTCAGTCTTCAGACTCACACTCAAAATAGCCTTCGGGCTCGCATCCAAATTAGATTTCGGGCTCACACTTAGCCAATCTTTGAGCTCATGCCCAGCTAGCTTTCGGGCTTGCACTTAATCAATCTTGGGCTTGCACTCAACTAGCCTTTAAGTTGTACAAAGTCAGCTTTCGAGCTCGTACTCAGTCAGCATTTGAGCTCGTACTTAGTCAGCCTTAAATCTCACACCAAGCTAACCTTTAGTCTCTCACTTAACCAACCTTTGGGCTCATATCTAAGCCAGTTTTGGGCTCGAATCTTAACCAGTTTTGGGCTCGTACCTTAGCCAGTCTTCGAGCTCGCATCTAAGTTAGTATTTGGACTTGCACTTAGTTAGCTCTTAAGCTTGCATTAAGTTAGCTTTTGAGCTCACAGACTAAACCAACCTTCGAGTTCGCACATTTAAGTCAGGCTACAGGTTTATTTAAAATTATCATAAATAACTAAGGACTCTCAAATCAAATTATTTCATATGAAGTAACTCAATCATGTTAAAATTGACCTCAACTCAAATACATGAATAAAGGTCAAGTTGACTTAAATAGATCAAAATTAATTAAACAAATGGACTAAAAGTCTGAATTGAGTTAGACTCCAAATTTAATATTAAGTTGAACCTAGATTGAACTAAACTCAAATCAAACCCTCGCTAGGTTAGATCAAAAGGACAAACTCAAAGTGAAGTCATAACTAGGCTAAACTGAGCCTAAATTGAAACTAAATTGAATTAAATCGACTTGAATTAAGTCAAAGTCTAGCAGACCCAGACTCTATAAAAGTTCAATACAAGGTCAAAACTTGACTTAAGTTAAATAAAATCAAACTTAGACCCGAACTATATTAGTCCCAATGGAACTAATTAGGATCAAAATTGAGTTTCATTGGGAGTATTGAAATTTTAGTAATACTCGAAAACTATAAACAAAGGGTGATGTCACCCCCTGACTTGAACTTGAATTAATTCAAATAGAACTAAATAAGGTCAAACTGAGTCTCGTTGGGTGTGCTATAAAAGTCTTCAGCAATACTTCAGAACTATACCTAACTTCTTAAGCTATTGGTGATACTATCAAATTAAAGAAGTTACTCACCAATACATTCAAAGGTATCAGCCACACTTCAAAGCTATACCTAACAACTTTCTAAGTTGTCGATGACACTGTTAAATAAAAAAAGTTAATCACCAACACGTTCAAAGCTATATCCAACTCTATAAACTGTTAGTCATGCTACTAAACCAAAAAAATTGATTGCCAACACGTTTAAAACTGCCAGTCACACTTCAAAACTATATCCAACTCCATAAGTCATTGGTGACGATGTCAATTCAAAGTAGTTAATTGCTAATATGTTCAAAACTATTGACCACACTTCAAAACTATACCCAACCCTTTAAGTCATTAGTGACACTACTAAATTAATGAAGTTAACCAATAATATGCTCAAAGTATTAGTCATATTTTGAAACTAGTCAACCCTATAAGCAGTTGATGACATGCCCCTCAAGCTAGTTAATCCACAAGTAGTTAATGACGCACCATTCAAGCTAGTCAACTCCAAAAATAATTGACAATGCAATTTCTTAAAACCATACCCAATCTTATAAGCTATTGATAATACTATTAAAATTAATGAAGTTATTACCTATACTTTGTCGGCTATGAAAGCACCTCAAAAATTAATAAAATTATCGCCTACACCTTATGACTATAGAAATACTTCAAAACTAATGAAGTAATCACCTATGCCTTATTGGCTATGTAAATACTTCAAAAATTGAAGAAGTTATTATTTATGCTTTATCAGCTATGAAGATATTTCAAAAATTAAAGAAGTTATTGTCTATATTTCATCGGCTATAGAAATACTTCAAAATCAAAAAAGTTATCGCTTACGCCTTATCAGCTATAGAAATATTTCGTAAAAAAAATAAGGAAGTTATTATCGATGCCTTATTGGCTAATGAAAATACTTCAAATCATGAAGTTATTACCAAAGCTCAAAACTATTAAAAACACTTCAAACTTTCTTTATTACCTTCCATGATTCAAGTCGGACGTCATGTGATTCAGTGTTAGGAGAGCGAGGTAGCGGCACACATCAAAACTTTCTCTCCTCTCTTTCTTTAAGGGTATACTATTGAAGATGTTGGAGGAAGAAAGAGCTTAGTAAGACTGTGAGAGAGACGACCTTGAAACTATAGGGCAACAAAAGAACCACTTTCAAATACATGAGGAAAAAAAAACTAAAAAACATGTTGTGCTTTTAATAATAAATAAAATAAAAAAGTGACAAGAATTTCATCAAGTTTAAGATCCATTCATGAGAATAACTTGATTTATAATATCCTATTTGATCTCCTGGAAGCGAATGAATTCTTTGACCTTAACGTGTTGTTGTTGAACTCCAACAAAAAATAATGGTGATAGAGTTTCATAAAAAAATAATGGATTACATTTTTTTTTAGATATTTCTATAAATTTCTATTTAGAATTGCAGCAAATCTTTGGATAATTTTTTTAGCTTCCAAGTGATTTTTTTCCAAAAATTCTTACAATTTATTATGAAATAAAAACAAATTTTGACTTCTGTTAGAACTGCTTTGGGATTTGGATTAAAACAACACATGTCATGTTAGCCTCGCATGACTTTTTTTAAGTCAATGATTACCAAAAACACTTCCGAAAAATACTCTGTGTAGTCGGATTTAGACCAGGGCCCGAACTCAGATTTAGATATTGAGACAACATTTGATTTGCGATTAATGTCAAGTTCAAGTTCAAAGTTAAAATTAAAATACAAAAAAATAATTTGATTAAATTTTGGATATTTGGATGTTAATTTAGTTAGTAAATGGTTTATTTTTTTTAAAATCTTTATATCTTTGAATATATTATTTATTAAAATTTAAATAAATAAATATAATAGTAGTATAATAATTTATTTTTTAAAATAATATTAAAAAAATATAATTATTTTTTAAAATATTTAAATAATAAATTAGTCCAAAACAAAATAATCATGATATTAATTTCGAAACAAAAGCATCCTAAAAATCAGAGTCGGCTCGGCCCGCTAACAGCCTGCCCTCCCCCACACGTCCACTGCTCTCCTCTTAGTTGCCCACGTGAACCCCACCCAACAACAAAAACAAAGTGAAAAAAAAAAAAATCCGACAAAACCCAATAAAAACAAAACGAAAGCGCCCACAAATGGCCCCTTCTTCTCTCTCCCCCTCTCTTTCTTAGCTTCCGCTTCACTACCAACCCAAAGTGCCCAACCGAAACCAGAAAGAGAAAGTAGAGAGAAAGAACAGAGAGGTACAGAGATGTTCTGCTACGTAGGGAAGGCGACCAAGATCTTCCTCTTCGTCCTCGCCGTCCTCGCCGTCACTGGCCTCGTCCTCGGCTTCGGCGTCCTCCACCGCCACAGATCCTCCTCCCCCGTCGCCCCCGAATGCCAGACCCCCGAGTGCCATCCCACCGCAGTCCCTGTCCCTGTCCCTGTCCCTATCTCTGCCGGCAGCGGCGGCGGCAGCACGTCGCTGCCGCCGCTGATCAGCCCACCCAGCCCAGTCTCCGCCGCCGCCGCCGCCTTAGGCCCGGGCCAGGCCTAGCTGCCGGGCATTTGTCAAGCCACTTGTAATTCTTCTAGTTTTTGTTGTTATTTATTTTTGGTTTCTTGGATGCCGTGTGACCGTAAGTTTTTGGAGATGTGTAAGGAGTGATTTGTTTAATTAACTTGTGAATTTGTTGGACAGTGAGGTTTGGGATTTCAAGATGGGATCGGCAGTTTAATTGCCAGAGAAGATCTCAGGATGTGCTTGATGGGATTTTTTTTTTTTTTGGTCAAATTTTTATCGGGAATGTTGGAATAAGAACTGGATAGAGCAGTTGAAGGTGGTTCAATTGAAGTATACGACTCCTTCCAGATGGTACGTACCTGGCATTGTTGTACTATTACTATAGTACATGCCAACCGTATAAATACGCTCTGATGATTTTGCATGCTTATATACCCTAAACTAATTTATTTATTATTATTGATGTGGATCCTGATTCAATTCGGCTACCCATAAATGTAATAGAAAATAGTCCACAACTGAGGAACAAAACGTAAAGCCTATACAACAAATAGGATCAATTACGTAAGAGAAGTTTGATCTTGAAATTCAAAGATTTTTCTTTCATTTTAATCCTTGAAAAGAAAAAAGGGAAAAAAATCTACAGCCAGGTGTTCGATGAAAGAATAAGGGCCAGGACTATTGGGAACTTTGGAAGGAGACAACATAAACCAATTTCTAGAGTCAGGAAGTAACAAGCATTCCGCTTCACAAGAAAATAACAGGTGGGAGCTCAATTATTTTTTGAGCTGCATTTGGAGCTCAAAGCTAGGAAATGACATATCGATACATCTCCACGCGATTTCCCACATAATTTGAACGACACAGGACAAAAGGATGGAGTTCTATCCACAGACAATACATAGCTTTGCCAGCAACAATAGAAGACACCACGACACACGCTCATTTACAAATTTATTACAACAATCCCAGCATAAACAAAACAATTACACTAGAAAATACGAAGAGCATAGCATGGATGCGTGATTTTTACCAAGATTGAAGCCTCGCAGACATTCTAAGTTCATCACCTCTGAGTGATTAACAAAAAGATTGACCTGCCAAAACAAATTTGTTAAGAGGCTGGTGCTTAGAATAAGCACTAGTCAAAATCAAGCAGATCGAGGTAAAGCAGAATACCCTTGGCCCTTTGACGAACCACTTTGAGATCTTAGCGTTAGAAGCTTCAAACATTGTTTTCTCACGTCCTATGCGACCAATTATCTTTGCAATTATGTTAGTGCGTAAAGTATCAGTATATTTGTAGACATCATTAGTATGGACTCGAATTCTATCCTTTGTAATATCCGTGAAAAAAATAATATAAAATTAAATTAAGTGAATTTACATATTTTAGAACTCAAAATAAAATTCTAAAATTTTTTTTTTTACGATTCCCAACTGATTTACTTTGAGACTTTACCATTTTTTGATAAAGAAAAATTGAAAAAGAAGAAAATTTACAAACGTTTCGTTTTGCATCGAAAGAGAAAAGAGAATGAATTCAAATCCAATCCGTTCTTTGCTCTCTATTATCGACTTAAGAAGCATAAGTTTTGCCTTTTTATAAAAAACCCTTCGAGGATTATGTAATTGCAAATTCAAGATTTTATAATTATAAATAAGACCAAAATATTTATAAAAAGATCTAATGACTAAATAACTCAAATAAATCACTTTAAATCTAAAATTTTCAACTGAATTCAAGTTCAAAATATATCCTTTTTTAATTAGACAACTTCAAGGTGAGACCAGATGTTGAGTATAAAAAAAACCTTTTGATTTATCATGGAATACCCAATTAACCACACATAAATTTTTGGTTCCGTATATATTGTTATCTATTGTCATTTAAATATTAATTAAATAATCAAACTTAAACTACTACTATGTTTACAAACTGTCTAAGTTGAATTGTACAATCAAATTCATTTAAAAAATAAATCAATAAAGTCTATAAAACTACAAGACTAATAATCTCTCACTTAATATATAAATCTGTTTATTTATACAAATATACATAAATGTGTTCTAAAAATAATTTTTAAGAAAATAGTTTTTATGTAGGATCTCAACTATGCAATTCAGAAACAATGAACCATACTACCCTTTTTCAACAGTTCCCACACATGCTCAATTATGAATGGATATGTACTGATGATATATCAATCGTTTTCATGTCGAAATAATTAGAGTACTACATTAGTTGAGCTGAATAATATCAAAATATAAACATACATAATATGCTCGTGGGACAAAATACACAACAAAACATGATATTAGTAAGAATTTTTATGCCTTTTCATTGATAATATACTCATTTTATACTTCTCTTAACAATACGTTACTTAAATGCATAAATTTTACTGTGGACATCGCATAAGTGTTAATGCACATCATTTAAGTGAGAGATGTAAAACAGATATGATACTCAATCATATCTTTATCTCAAGTATTTTAGTAATTACCTATATATTATCACTAAATCCTCATGTAAGTAACATCACCAACCTACCTAGAATCTATGATATGCCTCATGACTCGATTTTTCACTTTGAAAGATTGAAAATAAAATTTGTTAATGGAATCATTTCAAATGAGAAAACCAACATTTTATTGACAAATAGAATATAAACAAATACAATGCATATAACAGTCAAAACATGATGTCATCTCTACAAACTATTCTCATATAATTGATATGTTCTTTAAACATTTTCAGCACAAGATCTTTGATCATTGAATCAGCTAAATAATCTACAAAAAAGATTCATGAAATAATAATATTCTTTTCTAAATTTTTTCATAGGCATAATAAAATTATATCTCAATATATTTTATTTTAAAATGACATTTAGCATCTTTAATGAGAGAATTATCACAGACTATTTGTATTGGTTTATCAATATAATCAACTATCTTGAGGTTAGAAAAAAGATATTTTAACTACATAACATATTTACTAGTCTCACAACAAAGTATATCCTCTGTCTGCATAATTGATAAAACAATAGTAGTCTATTTTATACTGCGACATGAAATAACCTCTCTGTCAAAGTAAATACAAAATCAGATATTGATTTCAAACTGTTCTCATATCCTTTTCAATCAGAATCTATATATCTAAAAATATTTAATGGTTCATAACCATAAAAAAGAAACATATAATTCTAAAATTTCTTCAAATATCGAAAACCTTTTTAACTACTTTCCAATAAAACATCCTTGAATTACTTTGATATCTGTCAAAAAATCACATAACAAAATTAATATCTAAACAAATACAAATCATCAAGTATATTAAACTACCAATAGCTGATGCATAAGAAATTTTTTGCATTTTTTGTTTTTCAAGCTCATTCTTAGGACATTATTGAAGATTGAACTTACTACCTTTAACTATAGATGATTCTCCATACTTGCAATTATTCATAACATATCTTTGAAGAATTTTAACAGTATATATTTTCTAAGAAAACCCAACCAATCGACACTTTCTATTTGTATATATTTTAATATTCAAAACATATGAAGCATTTCTAAGATTTTTTGTTTCAAAAACTATAGATAGTATCTTTTCAATCTAGTTGAGCGAATTTAGCTCATTACTACCTAAAAAGATATTATCCACATAAAGCATCAATATATGAATTTTACCCCCACTAACCTTCATATATATACAATTATCAGTCATATTCTCCTGAAAGCCAAATTTGTAATTACCTTATGAATAGATTCATGTAACCTACATACTTTTATTTCATCAAATTTTCTGATGAAACCTTCTGACTGAATTATATAAATTCCTTCCTTAAAAATTTTATTCAAAAATATTGTTTTAACATTCATCTAAATGAATTCATAATCATAGTGTGCAACCAATAACATAAAAATTCTAAATGAATTTTTCCTGTAGACTGAAGAAAAGATTTTATCATAATTAATTCTCTCTTTAAATGTAATATGTAACAATTAACCTTATTTTACACTTATTAGTCTCACCATTGGTTTTCAATTTTGTTTTATAAACTCATTTACAGTCAATTGGTTTACAATTTTTAGTAGCTTGCATAAAAAACCAAACCTTATTTTTTTCTCAATTAAGTTAGTTTCTTCAATCATTACATTCATTCAAAATCTTACATTATTATTGGTCATGGCCTTTGAAAAATTTAATGTATCATCATCCTTTATAATTAGATGACATAAATATCTCTTCTGAATCATCAAAACTATGCATATCTCTAATTTTCTCTAAATATGTAATGTAATCATGTAATATAACTAATTTACGAATTCTTTTGGCTCTATTCAATCTTATTTGACTCATCCTCAAATTCAATTCTTTTCTTTTTATTTTTTGTGACAGATGTTTCCTATTCAATGAATTTAACATCTCTATTTTCAAATATAAGACCCTAAATTGAAAGTAAATTGCATGTGATACTAGTGCAAAAATTATATTTAATAATAAAATAATATGACCATCATGAAAAACCAAAGAATATGTCCCAATATTGATAATCTCAACTTGCTCATTATTCCCATGAAAACATACCTCTCCTAACATTTGGTTTCCTTAGATCTAGAAACTCCTATACAATAATTGAAATATGAACCGATAATCCCTAGTCTACAACCCATGCATCAAAAAAAATATCAATATAATTTGATTCAAACCAAACCAAAATATTTTGAAATAACTCTTTGGCAGAATAAACACCTAGCAGACTAGTACAAATAGCTTCAAAAACTGTTTTTCTAATTATCAAGTTTGCTAATTTATTCGTTCTTTGTCATTTTTCAAATTGTTTAAATTCAATTGGTGGTTCAATAATATCAAGATTAATGTCAAAACCTTGAAATATCATATAAACCTTAAGTTCATTTGTCCAAGTCAAGTAATTTAATCTATTCAAGACCTCAATCTTGAAGAATTGATTATTATATTTCATATTGCAAATTCTACAATGAACAACTCAAATACATAACAAATACATTTAAATAATAAATAATTCATGATTTTATTTACTATAAATAAAAATTATATTGACATTACACTAACTTTTTTGAGAGACTAACACAAACCACGACATCTTATAATATAATCATCAAAATCAAAATTGAGATTCTTTTGCGATCATATAATACCTTTTTTGGAAGAATAATACAAATACAAAACAAATAATAAAAATCCGCTTTAGTTTACTTTTATTATCATAAATAAATTTTTATAATATTCTATATTTATTTTTTCTCTTCATCAACTCAATTTTTAAATCAAATTGATTAGAGCAAAAATAAACATAGAATAATAATTTTTATAAATTAAAATAACATCAAAATCTTTTAAAGAATATTTGGATATTTTAACTCATAAATATACTAAATTATTAATATAATTAATCAAAATTAAATCTTGATTAACATAAGCATGCTTTGGAAATCATAAATTTTAATTCAATTACAATTAATGAATTTGAATTGCAATTACAATTTGAATTCAATGCATATAAATTCCAATTTATGTTAAAACTCTTGCAAATTTTGTAATTCACAAAATTTTTCAAAAATCAACTTATTCAAAAATTTTATAATTCAATCTCAAATTTTTTAGCATCAACAAAATTATTGATACCAATAGATTACTCAAAACAATTTTGAGTCAAAATCTGAATTAAAAAGTCAATTTTCCTAAATTGAGTTTCAAAAAATTCAACAAAAATCAAATCATATTTCGATTTCTCATGGACCAAACATCAAATATTAATTTTGATACCAATTATGGGCTCGAATTCTATCCTTTAATGTAAAACTCATGAGAAGAAAAACAATGTAAAATTGAATTAAATGAATTTACATATCTTAGGATCCAAAATAAAATTCTAAAATTTTTTCTTGTAATTTTCAACTGATGCACGTTGAGTTTTTATCACTTTTTGATAAGAGAAAATTGCAAAGGAGAAAAAATTTCAAATCTAAAATCCATAGACATTTGGTCTCACAACAGAAGAGAAAAAAGAACAAATTCGAATCCAATCCATTTTATGCTTTAACTTAATTTACAAAAACCCCTCCTAGATTATGTAATTACAAATTTAAGGTTTTGTAATTACAAATAAAATCAAAATATTTACAAAAAGATCCAATGACCAAATAACTCAAATAAATTAATTTGAATTCAAATTTTTTAACTAATTCAAGCCCAAAATTTATCTCTTTTTCTCAATGTGAGACCAGATGATGAATATAAAACAAATACTTCAATCCATCACGGAACACTCAATTGAACACATATATAAAATTTTAATTCCATTTATGTTGTCATCCATTATTATCTAAATATTAATCAGACAATCAAATTTAAATCATTCATTATATTTTTAAACTATCTGATCTGAATTGCATAATTAAATTTATTTAAAAAATAAATCAATAAACAGTTTATAAGATCATAGGATTAACAATTAGCATCAATCATGATCATATCAGCTCTAGCTTCCAAGCATCTCTCAGCCCTTCAGATTAACAAATTCACATCTTTAACAATTTCTAAAAAACAAGAGCGATTCCTTAGAACTGGAGCCATATTTAGAAACTAATAGCCTTTTCCATCTTGGACTTTATAGAAATAGTACAGTGCATGGATAACCAAAGATTTAATGGTGACAAGGCTTTAGCCTAAATTTAACAGGGAATTCTAGATAGACAAATATCATCTTCCAAGATTAAAAATAAAGGGAACTTTATAATGGAAAAAGATAATGATTCATATTTCATGCTAATGATTATTTTGGTGTCACAATTCTAGACACTTCCAACATGAAAACAAAAGATCATGTCCTTCAACCTCGATACAACTCAAATTTCATATCCATGCATTGTTTTCCTTGGGATATGCTTTGAATGGATAGCTGGGTGGGGGTCTTGGTGGGGATTATTACGGTGTCAAAATAGCAATGTCCTGTGGTGGTAGCATGCAACTAGCAAGATGCAGTTGAGAAACGGTTGCAACTAGGTTTGTGGTCATCAAGACATAAAGTTTAGTGGGTATCTCATGTAAAAAAAAGGACAGAAGCTTTGTCAAGTAATTCAATTTGATGCCTCTCGTGTTAAATAGGGACCAACACCATTCCAAGAAGTGTATGTTGCTGTGCTGGAGGGGAAAGGGGTTTAGGCCCATCGAGTAAAGGAACTGACGAAAAAAGAAAACAACATAATTGGTCATAATTTTCCATATAAAATCAGGTAAATACACGTAAGACATCTGACTAAAACTACCAGTAATCACAGCCATAATTTAAATTTAACTTAATTCTTCAGGTATAAAAACACTAAAAATAACACTCCCATAAACTATAGTCGCTAAAACCATCTTGAAGACTTGATTACAATAAATCCCTGACTTCTGAACATACACATAGAAGCATGAAATCCACAAACTCAGTACATATATGTTCCTAGGGACTTATGTGTAATGAAGTCTTATGACCACCCATGGTTAACCAAGATGCAAAGGAGTCCATTTTGCCATTAACTAGTTACTACTATGGATATTACTGCCTCTTTCAAAAAATTGTGGATTTGAAGTTTCTTCTTGAGGTGGAACACCAGTGACCTTTCACTAATAAAATCTACAGTGAAGATAAAGCAATACGTACTTCCTAAAATATAACCTAAAACTCACATTTTTGGATAAGGGAGAGAAAAACACCTACGCAATGGCAAAATACACTATTTTCGCACTTTAGTTAACTTTAACCACAAGAGTATTAAGATCTACTCACTTGGGATTTCCCTGGGATGAATATGTAATGGGTTTTCAAAATTTAGGGACTAATATGTATTTCTCAGAAATCAAGAACTTATGTGTAATGTTGAATGATTTCAAGGACTAGTATATAACCAACCTAATTTTAAAAGGTTTGTCGAACAGTGTAAATTCACTTAACATCAATATCAGCCTAATGTTCTTAATAATAAAAAAATATCAGCCTAGTGTCAATCCAATCACTTACCTAAATCTTAAGAAGAATAGCAGTACTAAAAGCAAAATAACATTACTTGATATGCTTCACCAAGAGATGCGAAGTTAAGGGCAATATAGCTGCTGATTAAGTGCCAAGATTAAAAATAGAAAGCAATGGTTCTGTAAAGCAGTGACAATGGTGGTGCTCATGCCAGCAGAAGTGGAAAATCTTAAGAATCACGGTGGTTGGAAAGGGCAAGGCAGTGTGAGTGGCAGAAAAAAAAGCAGCAATTGCAAGTAGAGCAAGATATCACGTCGACGAGCAATGCTGGTTGTCTGACAAGGAGATACCTAGGCTTAAGGTGGTGCATAATGGGGTAGTCAAGTTTGAAGAGGTGTTGGAGCAAGAATGTCAAGAGCAAAGCAACTCCCTTATTGGGAATTTTCTTGATAGGAAGTTGAGCCATGAGTTTCTGGCAAGAATCCTCAGTTAGTTGTCTATATTTGTCTAGTTCGATGTGGTGGTCAAAGTAGAAGGCTTTTACATCTTTTGATTCAAGCTTGAAGAATAAATAGCAAGGTGATATCTGGTGGCGCATCAGTGGTAATGGGGCAGGTCTTAGCAAGTAGAAGTGGGAGGTAACTTCATTCAATCATAGGATTCTATTCTTCTAGCCACCATGTGGATGAGATTATAGGAGCTTCCTGTGGAGTATTGGAAAAGGGAAAGCATTCTACAAAAGCCGGTATTCCATTGGAGGTAAAGATGTGCACTCAAGATCGGGCAAATGCAAGCTACATGGAGGTACATGTGGAGATAGAGCTGGCAAAAGGGAGCCTGTACTCCATTGGAAGTAAAGATGTGCAGTCAAGACCAGGCAAATGCAAGCTACGTGGAGGTACATGTGGAGATAGAGCTAGCAAAATCCCTTGTGCCAGGGGTTACTATCATCTTGAGGAAGAACTGATGAAGGAAAGAGAAGAAAGGTTGATGGAAATCAAGAAAAAGTTTCATAAATTCTTGCAAGCCTTTACATATGAACATATTAGCTTATGTTATCACTATAGATTATAAAGGCCGAAGAGCATATTGATGCCTGAAGATGGAAAGAATGCCATGCGGAGGGATGAAATTCATAGTCAAGGATGTTCAAACAAGACAAGCAACAAAGGATAAGAGTAATTCACCTAAAGACTCTTCAACTTTTGAAGCATGCTTAAGGTAGGGGGGCAAATGGTGAGAAACTTATGTAATAGAGTTATGTAATAGAATTTCCTTTTTTTTAGATTTTGAATTGTAGGATGCCCTAATTTTTGTTCAATTAGGTTGCAATGAAACTTATTTATTGACTCCTTTTTTGTGTCTACCTATGTTTGGGCTGATAGGGAGTGCGTGTGTGGAGGGGGGTTTGGGGAGGGAATGCAATATATATTTTGACTTAATTGAATTCATGGTTTGTTTATTTTTTTAAAATTAGGTTGTATAATATGATCAACTATAGCTTAAGAAATTATTCTCTAATCACAAATGGATTAGAATGAGTTGTACTAATTTTGCCAAAATAGTTGAATAGAAAAGTAGAATAATGAGATAGGTGATCAACAACACAAGCAAATAGGAGCAATGTGGAAAATGATTGGCCAATGTTTCGAATTTCATGTTAATGCTTATATCAACATTGTTATATTAGCCTATATTGTTTGGAAAATAGCTTATTTTAAGTTAATTTCTTACATGTATGGTTTATTTTATTTAATTAGGCTGTAACCAAATCATAAATTTGTTGTTTACATGAGGCAAGCTACTTTGATGCATCCATTGATGTGACTTCTTGCTAATTTGTTGTAGTATATGTTGATAATACTACTCCAATTAATGCATTGAAATTTGCATTTTTCTGCCTAAGCAATTCTAACATATGGTTTTTCTTGTATCCATTGGTTAAACATATTTTTTTCTAGTATCCATTTTCTGATTTATATTTTGCCCATTCTTAATAATCATAAGTTTTGATAATTCAACAATTAAAAATATGGGAACTACAATGGGAGGGAACTACATGACGAGGGATCCATTGTATGCATGCTTAGTAAGGTATGGAAGTATGTGTTGCAAGTATATTGTTTATTTTTCATAATTATGTTTTATTTTTTGTTGCCATGTTATTATGGATAGAATCATGATATGTTTTTCTTGCAATTTTATTGTGGGTAGAATCAAGACAAGTGTGTTACATGCTAATTATTTTGTAGTTTTATGAACTATGTTAGTATGCCATGTACAAACTATTTGTTTGTCATTTAACTCATAGTAATGTGGTGAGATCTGCTTTTAAGATTAAGTATGGAGACTATTCTTCAAAAATGAAAATACATGTTATAATATCATGTGTAATAAATTAGTCTCATATCGGATATTGGATAGATAGAGTCTAATATATATACTAAAAAAAGTCCATATCCCATGAGCTTAAACTTTTGAGATGTTTTAGTATCTGACTCACTATATTGATATAATTTAACACTCTTTCGACTCCCCCAATGAGTGATATCAGAGCTTCAGGTTCAAAGCTATGCAAACTCTTAAAATTGAAATTACCGTGATGATGCGATTGAATTGAGTCACATGTTAGTCTCTTTAAAAAAAATCAAAAATTGAGATAAAAATCCATTAGTATGAATTACACGGTGAATTGGTTAAGTAAAAAAGTATCGTGATGATGCAACTGAATTGAGTTGCATGTTAGTCTCTCTTAAAGAAAATAAAAAATTGAGACAAAAAATATATTAGTATGGGTCACACGGTAGAACTAATCGAATAAAAGAGTTCTTGATTAAGAGTATTACAATTAATGTGGTCAAATCATACCTAAAGGGGAGAGATTGTTATAATGTCAGGTGTAATGAATTAGTCTCATATCGGATATTAGATAAATAGAGTCTAATATATATAGTAAAAAAGATTCATATCCCATGAGCTTAAACTTTTGAGATGACTTGGTATTCGGACCACTATATTGATCCAATTTGACACTCTTTCAACTCTCCCAACAAATACCATTAGTGTAAGTGTTGATAGTAAAGCCATCAACCACTATATTTTATACATCATTCTAGAGAAGGGAAATGTAAGTGTTGATAGTAAAGCCATCAACCAAGTATCCTCACTTAGCCGATTATTATTTAGCAACAAAACACACCTAAGATAGCTATGCATGGTATGACCACTGAGGTTCAACCAAGCCAGTATAGCCAAACAAGTCATCCAAGCTCTAGTAGAGTTCAATTGCATAACTTAGAGCAATATAATGATGATAAATACATTAAATTGAGCAAATATAAGACAAATGATACTAAAAAAGCAAATATGACCAAAGAAATAGTAGTCCAAAAGCAACTAATGCAATAACAATTTTTGTGACAAATAATATGTCAAGAAAATGACTTGGAGTAGGTTGAGAGTGAGATTAGTTATCACTCACTCTTTGGCAATGATAGTGAAGATGAGGTTGAAGATGAAGTAGCAAACTATGAAGGTGAAGTCTATGAAATAGACATGGAAAATCCAATGATGAAGATTGATTCCATGTATAACAATATCATACATTTTAGGAGAGTTCTAGAGCAAATTTGCATTATGGGTGAATTTAGCTTAAGGTTTGTAAAGAGTGATCAATTTAAAATCATAGCAAAGTGCTGTAGAGAAGATTGTTTATGGAGAATTCATGCTTCCAAGCTTATCAGATTGTTGCGAAAAATATCGATGTCCACCACAATTCACAATATAGAGGAAGAACAGAAAAGAGGAAAAGATAGCACACAAGAGATATATGTGGGAAGACGATCCAGAGAATATTGTATTGATGAGGAAGAGAAAAGAGAAGATTACAACGACGGAGACGAAACTCCAATATCACCACCTCTCACTCTCTATTTTCTATATCTTGAGACCCTTACATCAATGGTGTATTTATAGATGTGGCCTAATGATGTTTGAGTCAAAATAGAAGACTGACTCAAATAAGACTTCTACTAATTTAAGACTTTTAGAAGATAAATCTAGATAAGGATTAGGCCCATTAATATAATTAAGACTATCCGAAAAATCCAGATTCGAGACACCATAAAGCCAACAATCTCCACCTTGGCTCGAATCATCTTATTCTCTGAATTTGAATCTTCAATAGATGTCTTTACCATTACCTCCTGGGATAGGATCAACGACCTTGAATATTGATCAAGTCCAAACAAAGGTTGAACTTATCAATCTGAATCACCTTCGTCAACATATCTGCGGGATTTCTTGAAGTATGAATCTTTTGTAAAGAAATCTCGTCGTCTTCAATAATATCCCGAATAAAATGAAATCGGACATCTATATGCTTTGATCTGGTATGATACATTTGGTTCTTCGCAAGGTGTATGGCACTCTTACTGTCGCAAAAAATAGGAAGAACATGTTGAGAAAAACCAATTTCACTTGCCAAACCTTTTAGCCATAGGGCTTCTTTGACGGCTTCTGTAGCTGTCATATACTCAGACTCTGTTGTAGATAATGCTACAGTTGACTGTAAGGTACACCTCCAACTAATAGGTCCTCCACAAAGAGTGAAAAGATAACCAGTGAGGGATCGGCGTCGATCACGGTCTCCAGCATAGTCTGAATCGACATAGCCAATAATTTTGGCCTCTTGTACTATATTCCTGTCGAAACATAAACCAATATTAAGAGTACCTTTAATATATCTTAATAGCCATTTCATGGCCTGCCAATGCTCTTTTCCTGGATTTGCCATGTAACGACTAACAACGCTGACTGCTTGTGCACTATCAGGTCTTGTGCATACCATAGCATACATTAGACTTCCAACAGCACTTGAAAATGGGATGTTCTCCATGTATGCATGCTCTTCATCTGTAGAAGGACATTGTTGAGCTGAAAGCTTGAAGTGAGATGCCAAAGGAGTACTGACGGATTTTGAATTCTGCATGTGAAACCGAGAAATAATCTTCTCGAGATATTTGCTCTGTTTAAGCCATAATTTTCCATGCTTTCGATCTCGATCAATCTCCATACCGAGAATCTTCCTTGCAGCACCTAAATCTTTCATCTCCAATTCCTTTTTCATTTTAAACTTTAAATCATTCAGTAGAGATATGTCTTGAGTAGCGATAAGCATATCATCAATATAAAGAAGCAATATAATAAATGAGTTATTGGCATGCATCTGAAAATAAACACAGCAATCATGTTTGCTGTGGATGAAATCTTGACCCAGCATAAAACTGTCAAACCTTTTATACCATTGTCTTGGAGACTGTTTCAAACCATAAAGTGATTTGTTCAACTTGCAAACAAAATTTTCTTTGCCTTCTTGGATAAACCCTTCAGGCTGTTGCATAAAAATTTGTTCTTCTAATTCTCCATGCAGAAAGGCAGTTTTGACATCAAGCTGTTCTAACTCAAGATTATGAAAAGCAACTAAAACAAGTAGAAAACGAATAGATGTGTGTTTAACCACAGGAGAGAAAATTTCATTAAAGTCAATACCCTCCTTTTGTGAATACCCTTTTGCAACTAAACGGGCCTTGAATTAAACACCATCTATCTCAGAGAAATCCTCTTTCTTTCGAAATACCCACTTGCAACCAATTGCTCTTTTACCTTTTGGTAATTTCATCAGATCCCAAGTATGGTTCTTTTGAAGAGAATCAATCTCTTCATTCATAGCAACTTGCCGCTGAGAAGAATTCTTATACTGCACTACTTCTTTATAGGAGGAAGGATCACCATTGTCAGTAACTAAAGCAAAAACTACCATATCTTCAAAACCATACCTTTCAGGTGGCTTTATTTTTCTTTGAGATCTTCGAAGTGGAGTCTTTTCAGAAACTTGATTCTTAAGATTTTCTTGAGAGTTGGGCATACCCTGAATATCTTCTTCTGAAGGAATTACCTGCTCCACCTCCACTTGCATTATATCATTGGGATCTTTCTTGAGAGATTTTAGCATACCACTTTCATCAAATACTATGTCTCTCTCAATAATTACATTTAAAATAGTAGGATCCCACAAACGATAGCCTTTGACGCCTTTGGCATAACCCAGGAAAATACACTTTTTGGAACGTGCATCTAACTTATCCTTGACAACATGCACATAAGCAGAGCAACCAAAAATCTTTAAAGAAGGATAATTTGCAGGTTGACCAGTCCATACCTCTTCAGGAGTCTTGCAATTAATGGCTGTTTGAGAGAGGCGATTCACAATGAAGCATGCTGTATTGACTGCTTCTGCCCAAAAATCTTTATGAAGAGTAACTGTAGCTGAGCATAATCGTGATTTCTCCCAACAAGGGTTCTGTTCATCCTGTCAGCCACACGTTTTGTTGAGGTGTTTCCTGGGATGTAAAGGGCGCTTTGGAATGCCTTCATCTTCACAGAATTTGAGAAACTCTTTTGATTTGTACTTTCCGCCATTATCACTTCTGAGGTATTTGATTTTTCTGCCAGTTCTTTTTTCAACTGAAGTTTTCCACCGTTTGAAAACAGAAAACACTTCGGCTTTGTGATGCAAAAAATAAATCCACACTTTTCTGGAAAAATCATCAATAAACTGACAAAATAACGAGCACCAGATTTTGATGGAATAGGAGAGCACCACACATCAGAATGAATATAATCAATTAAGCCTTTAGTGCAATGAATACC